>CAEFZP010002633.1:0-181315 GCA_903064625.1 Mallotus villosus
GAGAGAGAGGGAGAGAGAGAGAGAGCATACTACTGCAGAGGATAGAGATATACTGCAGCTCCTGTCGTGAGACCTGGATTAGGCCCTGGACACTGGCTGTTGCTGTTTTCAGATTGCTCTAAATTCCCAGAGATTAAGAGGAATGAATGAATGAATGGATGAATGAACGGATGTATGAATGAATGAAAAACACAGCTTCTTTTAACAACACAACATCCTTATACAGCACCAGACACTGTTTGACGATAGTCCATTACAAAGCATACAAACAAAAATAATAGATATGTAAAAAATGCCTCTGTTTTGTCTAATCTCATATCTAACCCAAACCTTTATTCCACACACTGGCTGAGCCTGTGCAGGCGGGTGTGTCAATCCATGTCCTAATAGCAGCAGAATGGATTGCTAATCATATTCCCCCGTTCCCATCTCGGGAACAGGCTGTTATTGATGGAGGCTTTTAATGTGCGAATGGGGCAGAGTGGGGCAGAGTGAGGCAGGAGGAGCTGTGTAGCCATGGATCACAGGCTGCTGTGTGAACTGTCACTCTGCTGGAACACACGAGGACCTGGAGGGGCGTCCTCCACAGCCTCTCTCCAGGGGGACGTGTCGTGTCACTTAAAAGGGCGGGATGGTGTCTGTCCGACAGATATCTCTGCTCCGCTCCCACCCTCAGGTCATGCACATCCGCTGGGCATCGTCTCCGACGTGTTCCCTACGAGCACGTTCAATCACGTCCGCTTTCCATGTGAGCCAAACCCCAGCAAGGCTTCGACGTACTGGGATACGATTATAATCAGGACTTCAGTGACCTGAAGCAATTAGAGAGATCCGACTGGCTCTGCAGTCAGTGTCTGTAGGTGATCCCCGAGACAACGCGCGCCCCCGTCCTCCGTGAGTTCTGCAATCAGCCCGCCACCGAGGGTCACGGGAGCCAGGGCGCTACTCCTGCGAGGGTTTGATGTTCATGCAGATCCTGAGATGAGAGCAGGCTGGAGCAGCTGTATAGAGCACACCCTACGGCACCAACGCCTCCTTAGGAAGCTGTTTGCCTTGCATGAAGCTCTCGAATGAGGTCAGTAAATATCACCCCTCACCCACCCCACAACTCACGACGCCTTTCCCGCTCACCACAGACGTAACTCAATCAGACTCCTCCGAGGCGGCTTCATGGGAAATATATCTATCTCAACAGATGCAGCATGTTGTCGTGTAGTAATAATAATGAACTATGTTCACTCCACCAGAACCAACTACACAGTTCTGATGTGACACTGTGTGGTTTTGTTATGGAGTAGGTGGATACTACATTTAGTGTTTGGTGATAGAGTTGTCCTTGCTGTGGGTGGAAGCTTCAGTTGGAATACAGATGGGATTTAATAAAAGGGATCAGATAAAGATGCAGTGCAGCCATTGGGTGAGATTTCCTGTAAACAACACCACCAACTAGAACAACCAGTGGCACCAGATTGTCTCTCAGCTATCATGCCAGCTGAATACAGGAATACACACATCCTCACTCCCAGTCCGAAAATATACTTTGTCACATGCCAAGTAAGTGAAGATGTGTGGGGGGGGATCTGTCTGCACCACAGATTCACAGGGTTTTATATTTGCAGAAAAAATGGCCCTTTACCAACTACAGCTAAATATGTTTTTCTTTCACTGCCTTACTGGATTAAGTGTTTGCAGCTAAATGCAGGCATATTTTTGGGCATATATTTAATTTATTTTGTGTTTTATACTGTTGCTGCAAAATAAAGTTTCCAGAAAAGTGAACAATAGCATTGACTTGATCTCTGGTGTGTTTTAGTAGATTATTTTTCCTTCATTCAGCCTGTTTTCTCAATGGACCAGATGGAGGGTGATCTCCAACTGAAATAAAGGGGCAGATGTTTCAGGGCACTAAGAGGACCTCTTTGTATTAAACACACATTTGCATTTTACAACGCCGGACTGTGGGCTCCTGTTAGTACATAGAGATTAGTAGCTGGACATTTCATTGGGCATTTACGGACCGTTTGAATGGACCCATTGAGTAAATTCAAATACCCATTCAGTAAACGTTTGGCTAAATTAGTACCATAAAAATTAGTTTTATTGAAAAAAACATAAACAGGAAAATCCCTACGCAACGTGTTACATCGTGACTGTAGCTTCAGCACCATGGACAGGGCTGACGTTGTGTTGCCAGAGGAAGCTGTTCATGCTTCCTAGCATCCTCTAAGAATACGAGGTAGGACGTGTGTAAGTTAGACTGTATGGAATCCTCCAAACTGTTCACGCTCATTTCAAACGCTCATTTGAAACGTTTAATTCGTGTATTCGCTTACAGGTGAAACTAAAAACCTTCAGCGTACGCAAGGAAAATACACCTATTAGAGATTGCGTTTCCGATTACACGGTAGAGTGTCTCCACACAGGGACTGAACCTTACCCGTGGCGGTAGAGACTAAGCCCTTGGGGAGCAACGTCACTCCCCCTGGCATATCAACCTCCGTCCTCTATTCGCGTCCAACACAACGACACGGAGAGAACGTCAAGATCGCATCCATCTTCAACCAGAAATGGTTTGCGAACTGAATCTGACCCGTGCAATCCTCCCCGATTCCGTCCGTGTCGGTGAGGAGTCATTTAAATGCTCCGGTACGCATGCCGGCTGAAGAGCACTTCGCAGAAGCTCGAAAGGTCATTTCAAGTGGAGAGAGTGCGTGCACCGAGTATGATTTGTGACAAAGGAATTATCACCAAGAGGCTGGCACAGTAACTTCAAGGTTTCATAGCTGAGGCGTTCTTATACCAAGAGCGCGGGATATATTCAATCATGCCTGTTCGAAGAGGTCACGTTGCGCCACAAAACACATTTCTTGGAATAATAATACGGAAATTCGAGGGACAGAGTAAGTAGAAAGATGTGAAACGTCAGAGTGATTTGAAAGTGTTATTGCAGTTATTGAACTGTTGTTTCCTCCGATGTAACCGCAAACTGCTGTGGGCATTACTGTTTGTGTGTCTTAAGTTAATATATATTCTGTCCTGTACCTAAAGTACACAGAGAAAACATGTTGTTTAAACAGAAAACCATACTGTTTAAATCAACTGATATGTTAATACAAGATGGGCATCAATATGTCTGCTGTAAACATACAGTCAGACTACTCAGCACTTTATCAACTTAATGAATCGCAACTTAAATTCACATTCTTCTTCAATACATTTTTTATAGCAACACCATCTTTAATATGACAAGACTTGCCATAAAAAACTGAGGACCCTAAGTGATAATTCATGCTAAAATATTTGAAAAAAAATGTGACAGTCACCAATCTAATTTGGTTTTGATTTGTAGATAGGAAATTTGTGATAGCCAACGCCCGTGTGGAAAACTGTGCGATCATCTACTGCAACGACGGCTTCTGCGAGATGACGGGCTTCTCCAGATCGGACATCATGCAGAAGCCCTGCACCTGTGACTTCCTGCACGGCCAGCAGACCGACACGCACGACATCGCCCAGGTGACACAGGCACTCCTGGGGTCAGACGAGCGCAAGGTGGAGATCACCTACCATCGCAAGGACGGTGAGTCACTCAGCCCAAACACAGGTTCCTCTCTGGTGCCATGTCTGTTCACTACGCAACATGCAGTCCAGCTCTCACTCTTTCTCTCTCAGAGACCAGCGAGACGTCCTGTCCTAACAGCTTCACAGCAGGGCTGTTCGGCTGTGATGTCATTCCTCCACACTGATATCTCGTCCCGTTGTTCAGAGGCAGGGAGGTTCCTCTCTGCTGTGTTTCTTAGTTGACCATTGGCATCCATTTTCCCTTCTTAGGAGACAGTCACAGTGATTGTGGATGATTTGTGCAGTGAACCGAGAGCCTAACTCTCTCCTGAGGGAGCATCTAGATGTACTGGGTGTCAGACACGGTGATCCACAAGCTTGTCCTCTGCGTTGGCGGTTTCTGGTAAACAACATCAGCAATCTGCCAACATCATGACCGTCTCCATTTCACCATGCAACAGTATAATCGACTTGAATTTCAGTGGGAAACAATCATTCGTGGTAATGAAATAAAACGTCCTGAGTCGGCAGGTGCAGTACAGTACAAGTGTTAGTGATTGGCAGGTAGAGTTTGTTGTAAATAGTAGCCTTGCCACGGTCTCCTCTCAGAGATGACTGGCTTGCTAGAACAACCTCGAACAATGATCCCTGGCTCCATAATCAGATAGCCACTACATTATGGAAGAGCTGTAATCAGGAGCCTGACAGCTACAACAGCAGTGACCTGAAATGTATTAAGTCCCTGAGGTAACACAATGATAGTGCTAGCTAGCAGGTGTTGTGCTAACAGCAGATGTATTGTAGAAGTATTGGGGCAGCTCCGGGTGTCATGGCTGACATGGGTCCATCAGACAGCAGATCCTGCTTGTCAGGTGCAGGAGAGGTTTCGGACGAGAGACACTGTCCTCTGCTGTGACAGAGAGTGAAAAGGGGGTTGGACGAGAGACATGTCCTCTGTGACAGGAGTGAAGAGGGGTTTGGACGAGAGACATGTCCTCTGCTGTGACAGAGAGTGAAGAGGGGGTTTGGACGAGAGACATTGTCCTCTGCTGTGACAGAGAGTGAAGAGGGGTTTGGACGAGAGACACTGTCCTCTGCTGTGACAGAGAGTGAAGAGGGGTTTGGACGAGAGACACTGTCCTCTGCTGTGACAGAGAGTGAGATGTGCTGTCTTACTTCACCAGATCTATCTCACCTGCGTCAGGGAGGTCCCCACACACTTGGAATGAGGAGCCTGCTTCCTGGTTAGGGACGCACACCGCAGGTTCATCCCTGTAGGTATAACACCATTCTGTGCTGTGATGTGTTGTAGGATAGTAGCATTGGCACTCAAGCAGAATTACCCTAATACCTCCAAGGGCCTTCATTTGCAAATACTAAACCAAAACATTTTAGACATGAACTCATAAATAGCTGGTGTGTTTCCTGGAGCAGCCCCCGAGTCTGGCTGCGTCCCTCCAGCTTGCTGGTGGCCACGGTGATATCTGAGGTCATATGCAGAAGCAGCCCTCCTATAGTTCTCTGTGGAGTCCCTGTGAACTAAACTGATGACTGTCAGACACACCCACAGATCTCCTGCCACCTCCCGCAGCCCTCAGACACAGCGCGGGTTTTAGTCAGAATAACTTAGAGCTCAGCGCCCCTCAATGTCACTGCAAAGGCATCGGCAGGAGAGTTGTGATGTGCCTGACTTGCCAGCAAAAGATGAGCAATTTGAACTTTCTGTGACGTGTTTGTCTTCTTACTGAGCAGGGCCTACATGAGGTAAAAATTTGGCGTTATTGTATACAGTATGTAGCTTTGAAATGTGACTTGTTATTTGGAATATGATGCACACTATGTGTACCATAGCAACCCATAGCATTATGGGATAGGATGGGTGTAGCTCAGTCAGAACTGCAGATCAAGCAGCTGCTAGTTCAGAACCCGTTTGTACGTTGCTTTGGATAAAAGTGCTGCTAAATTAATGCATATTAATTTATTTATTTATCATGGGACTGGGCATGTTGCTGCTAATCACCAGAACATCTAGTCCTCCAGATTCTTCTCTGGTGGAGTGGATTGTTTGAATACGCCGACAAGACAATCCCACAGAGTAGTCCCCAGGGAGGCTGCTTCAGCCGAGCACTCGACAACGCAGCTAGCAGCACTCTGCTTCCTCCTACAGTGGCCACAGCTCACGCTCCAATCCTCGTCTGTTCTCACCTGCGATGGTTTTCCTGACCATGGCATGGCGAGAAGGAAGGAAGGCCAGGAGGAACAGTTAGTCCTAATCGTTCGTCTCCCAGCTTCCCCCGTGAGCCTCCAGACATGCTTGTTAATGCTCCTTAGAGAAGTGTCCCCTGCCAGCCATCGCACTCATGAATAAAGATGTCACTGATGGCGCTGTGATGACTGGGAGAGAGCAGTTTACAGCGTAGATGCATTAAACAGGCTTGGGATGGACATGCTTCTCCAGGTATAGGGAAATACAAGATTCATGACATCCTTAAAAGCAGTGGGCCTATTGATTCATGGTTGGTCTGTGTAAACACAAGCTGACAGGGTGGAAAGTGGCTGTGTTCCTTGTCTCTTCTGACCCCATTCAGAAGCAGGTAGAAGCCTCACTGCTAACCAGGTCAGTTTTCTAAAGCGGTTTACATTTTTCAGACCTAATGTATGGCACTACACACATTCTACTGTTGGATGTTTGCAGGACATACAGCCATATGTTGACGAACATAGAAAGCACAGTTGCAAGTAGGGGTGATTTATCAGAGGAATAATCCCAGACGAAACATATCTACCGTGTTGCTACATCATATACTGGATGATGTAGGGTTCTTTGTAATGTTAAGTGATCTGTTCTCTCTCTCTATCTCTCACTGGCTCTTTCTTCATCCTTTCTCATTCTCCGATCTCTTAATCACACTCCCCTTCTCTCTCAATCTCTACTGTAAAGTACAATAAATATTGTTCTCTCTTTCTCCCTGTCTCTCTCTCTCTCTCTGACTCTCCATCATAAGCACTAGACATGTGGATTATAGTTGTGGACCGCACATGGAGATCGTCCTGAGGACAGACCCTCCTTTTCGGTTGTTATCCCCGCCCCGCCAGAGTGGGTCTTGAAATGCCCTGTCAGTGTGTGGGGTAGAGCCCCCAGGCACCAGGGGCAGTCAGTGTGTGGGGTAGAGCAGGCACCAGGGGCAGTCAGTGTGTGGGGTAGAGCCCCCAGGGGCAGTCAGTGTGTGGGGTAGAGCAGGCACCAGGGGCAGTCAGTGTGTGGGGTAGAGCCCCCAGGGGCAGTCAGTGTGTGGGGTAGAGCAGGCACCAGGGGCAGTCAGTGTGTGGGGTAGAGCAGGCACCAGGGGCAGTCAGTGTGTGGGGTAGAGGCCCCAGGCACCAGGGGCAGCACATCTTTGGCTCTTTGCCCCGCAAAAGCTGAAAAGTTAAGCTGCTTATGCGTATGCTTAGAAATGAAAACAGAAGGACAATGCGGCCCAGAGGCGCACACAGCCTTCATCACGGGGCCTCTCCTTCCTCCCTAGCTCCACGTCAGCTCTGATACAGGGAGAGAAACGCACATTTGGCGTGTCTCTTTCCCAAAGACAATGCATAACCCATGAGCTAAACGCTCCCAACTTCGCTGGCTCTTGTAAAACGACCCTGTTCCGAGGGGTGTAATAATATTGTGTGGCTGAATGAGTGTGAACAATGGGAACCTGACACCGCGCTGCCGTGGTGGAGTTAAATGGATAATGGCTGCAGAACGGGGGAAGCTGTGCCCGCCGTGTTGAAGGATCGCGGTCATGTGACGTGCGTGTTGGCGTGCGTGTGGAGTGCGCGGGTGCCGGGTTTCAAAGGTGACTCCCCTTGGAGGAGCTGAAAGACCCCCCCCTGCCCCCCCACAGTCCCAGCCCCCCCACGCAGGGCTGGCCAGACCATGCCCAGGAACACAGGCTGTTCCCACAGAGCTCCTGAACTGGGCCCCTGATGCTGGATGGACGCATGCTAAAAGAACGAAGCGCTCATAGACGGCTAAAGGAGAGCTGTAAGACATATCCAGTGTTTGGGAAGTCATCCAACCAGAGGTGCTGTCTGGTGACGTGAAAAACAGCTGGTGTTTATTTTGGGATCAGGTGACAGGATGAGAAAACACCTTCCTATCTACATCTCCAACACACATAATCTTCCTTAGACTGGCAACATGGATAATCACTTCTTAATGAGAACTATTGGTTTATTTATTTAACTTTTGCGTTGTTTGTCTCTAGAACAAAGCTAATCGATAGTGATTAGCTGATTAATCAATGCTAGCAGGCATAGCTGCAGCCATCACTGGCATACACGCCTACTTAGAATAATAATTCATGTGGAACGATAGGGTCTGTTTCAATCTCATGGGATTCCTATTGAACACCAGCCAACAGCCTGAAAACCATCTGTTTTAGCGCCCAATGAGCTTTTCAGCTGATTACGCATTTCCATCCATGGCATTTACTGTAGTCAGTGACAACCTTTATGCCAATGGCCTGAAAAATCTCAGCTATCCAGCATAAAGCATTCATATCCGATACTGCAGAGGAGATGCACTTTGAACTGGAATTGGTAGTTATTCTTGATGACTTAGGAGATGCTGATTGAAGATGAATGTAGGCCATGCTGTGTGGCTCGGAGCTGTCTTGGAGGAGCAGAGAGATGGCCACGCGGCCAAGAGACTCCAAACACAGGGTCAGCCCCTCCGTACCCAGCCCTCGTCTGATTAGTTATGCCTCGGTGAAGTTCTGGATTGGCTCCAGCAAAGCAGCCCTGAAACAACAAACATGTCAGATTTCATTAAAAAAATAACCACTGGGGAGAAGCCTGTGTCTTCTACACCCTGTGTCTACTACACCCTGTGTCTACTACACCCTGTGTCTGCTACACCCTGTGTCTGCTACACCCTGTGTCTACTACACCCTGTGTCTGCTACACCCTGTGTCTGCTACACCCTGTGTCTGCTACACCCTGTGTCTGCTACACCCTGTGTCTACTACACCCTGTGTCTGCTACACCCTGTGTCTACTACACCCTGTGTCTGCTACACCCTGTGTCTGCTACACCCTGTGTCTGCTACACCCTGTGTCTACTACACCCTGTGTCTGCTACACCCTGTGTCTACACCCTGTGTCTCTACACCCTGTGTCTGCTACACCCTGTGTCTCTACACCCTGTGTCTACTACACCCTGTGTCTGCTACACCCTGTGTCTGCTACACCCTGTGTCTGCTACACCCTGTGTCTGCTACACCCTGTGTCTCTACACCCTGTGTCTACTACACCCTGTGTCTACTACACCCTGTGTCTACTACACCCTGTGTCTGCTACACCCTGTGTCTCTACACCCTGTGTCTGCTACACCCTGTGTCTACTACACCCTGTGTCTACTACACCCTTCACCAGAAACTGTTTATTTCAAGAAAAGCATGGTTGTTATGTTAATCACAAACTACATGAACCAAAGCTGCTATTATTATAAATAATGATTGTCTATTCTTTGCAACAATATAATTGTGGTAATGCTTGGAGGATAATGGAGTTATCCGGAGAATCCTTGTGTAGGAAGGAGCTGTGTTTCTGTTGAGATCGGACTTAACCATCCATTACACTTATGTATCTGATGTTCTGTAAAATAATGACCTCATTTTTTGTCCTGTTCAAAGAAATGGTTGAGTGACAGTGTAAGGAGTTATTTATTTATCTATTGCTCATTAAACAGCTTTAACAGAAACTGTTTTCAGTTGACAAATTTCAAAGCCAAAAGAGTCCTGTTATGTATTAAAGAGCTGGTTTATGTAAATAGTGTGTGGTTGTGGTGGACGTGTCTTCCACCATCAGGAGAGAGAGAGAGAGAGAACCTCAGAGCACCATCAGGAGAGAGAGAACCTCAGAGCACCATCAGGAGAGAGAGAGAACCTCAGAGCACCATCAGGAGAGAGAGAACCTCAGAGCACCATCAGGAGAGAGAGAGAACCTCAGAGCACCATCAGGAGAGAGAGAACCTCAGAGCACCATCAGGAGAGAGAGAACCTCAGAGCACCATCAGGAGAGAGAGAACCTCAGAGCACCATCAGGAGAGAGAGAGAACCTCAGAGCACCATCAGGAGAGAGAGAGAACCTCAGAGCACCATCAGGAGAGAGAGAGAACCTCAGAGCACCATCAGGGAGAGAGAGAACTCAGAGCACCATCGAGAGAGAGAACCTCAGAGCACCATCAGGAGAGAGAGAGAGAACCTCAGAGCACCATCAGGAGAGAGAGAGAACCTCAGAGCACCATCAGGAGAGAGAGAACCTCATAGCACCATCAGGAGAGAGAGAGAACCTCAGAGCACCATCAGGAGAGAGAGAGAACCTCAGAGCACCATCAGGAGAGAGAGAACCTCAGAGCACCATCAGGAGAGAGAGAGAGAACCTCAGAGCACCGTCAGGAGAGAGAGAACCTCATAGCACCATCAGGAGAGAGAGAGAACCTCAGAGCACCATTAGGAGATAGAGAGAACCTCAGAGCACCATCAGGAGAGAGAGAGAACCTCAGAGCACCGTCAGGAGAGAGAGAACCTCATAGCACCATCAGGAGAGAGAGAGAACCTCAGAGCACCATCAGGAGAGAGAGAGAGAACCTCAGAGCACCATCAGGAGAGAGAGAGAACCTCAGAGCACCGTCAGGAGAGAGAGAGAACCTCAGAGCACCATCAGGAGAGAGAGAGAACCTCAGAGCACCATCAGGAGAGAGAGAACCTCAGAGCACCATCAGGAGAGAGAGAACCTCAGAGCACCATCAGGAGAGAGAGAGGGAACCTCAGAGCACCATCAGGAGAGAGAGAACCTCAGAGCACCATCAGGAGAGAGAGAGAACCTCAGAGCACCATCAGGAGAGAGAGAGAACCTCAGAGCACCATCAGGAGAGAGAGAGAACCTCAGAGCACCATCAGGAGAGAGAGAGAGAACCTCAGAGCACCATCAGGAGAGAGAGAGAACCTCAGAGCACCATCAGGAGAGAGAGAACCTCAGAGCACCATCAGGAGAGAGAACCTCAGAGCACCATCAGGAGAGAGAGAGAACCTCAGAGCACCATCAGGAGAGAGAGAACCTCAGAGCACCATCAGGAGAGAGAGAGAACCTCAGAGCACCATCAGGAGAGAGAGAGAGAACCTCAGAGCACCATCAGGAGAGAGAGAGAACCTCAGAGCACCATCAGGAGAGAGAGAGAACCTCAGAGCACCATCAGGAGAGAGAGAACCTCAGAGCACCATCAGGAGAGAGAGAGAGAACCTCAGAGCACCATCAGGAGAGAGAGAACCTCAGAGCTGTGGACTGGCATCAGAACGGATGAAGAATTGACTTGATTAAGCAGCAATGTGTTCAATTATTAATGGTGGAAATAGAATCTAATGACATTTCCATCATCTTGAAATGGGAACTGCTCTCAATACAGTAATACATGATCCTCACAAGGGCAATACTTGTGCTTAGCTAGTAGGGCAAAACGCAACTTGAGGTCCGGGCTGGTTCACTGGTGTTGCATTAAACATCAAATCCATAGATCACTGGGTTGAGAGATACCACCAATACCACTGTGCAGTAGTCTGTCCAATGGAATTCATTAGTCTGTTGATCTGAACTCTTAATTACAACATCGATTTTAGCTCTCCAAAAAACACATTTGCAAATGTATTTATTTATTTGAAATACCAAATTAGCAATTAGAGAGATAAAAGTTATGTCGTCATTTTACAACCGGAGGTCTTACAGGGTTAACTGAAAACAAACATCCTTTTCCTCAAACATCCTTTTCCTACATTTTTAAGTCAGTGCACAATCTTTTAAATGACACAACAACCGCTTTGGCTGAAGCGCTTACGCGTTCAGATGGTGAGCGGGATAAAAGCATCCTTCATGATAGAGGCATTATACTAAAAGGCCAGGCCGGGGCGAGGAGGGGGCGGAAGGGAGAGAGCATGTGAATTCAAGGAGAAATATCCTAAATCACTAAGACTTGCATTCCCTGGTGGCCTGCAATGTGACATTCAATGAGACCATGGTAGGATGAAGAGCGGTAATCTCACTGGACACTGGAGTCTGAGTAGGACACTGAATGGGGGTTGAAAGAGCACCTTTAGAGGCTGGAAGAAATGTACGTGTGTGTGTGTTCGAGCAGGGTGTGTGTGCGTGTGTAAGCAGGGTGTGTGTGTGTGAGCAGGGTGTGTGTGTGTGCAGGGGGTGGGGGTGTGTATAGATATCTGAACTATACAGACCATTTATCTTTCCGTGCTGCATATAAAGAGACAGTGGTGGAAAGCCATACCCCGGTGAAGGGACTCGTATAGGAAGTCTCATATTATACAGGAAATGAACTGGTGATTTCTTTACTTCAGGGTTTGTCTGCCATAACAGTCCATGCTAAGGACCCTAAGCATGCTAATGACCCTAGCATGCTAATGACCCTAGCATGCTAATGACCCTAGCATGCTAATGACCCTAGCATGCTAACGACCCTAGCATGCTAACGGCCCTAGCATGCAGAGAATAACTCATCACACAGTCCCACTCCAGCCCCTGACATGAGAGGAGTGATAGAGAACCATTTGTCTTTTTTTACGATCCTAGTTTG
Source organism: Mallotus villosus (assembly GCA_903064625.1). Classification (NCBI taxonomy): domain Eukaryota; kingdom Metazoa; phylum Chordata; class Actinopteri; order Osmeriformes; family Salangidae; genus Mallotus; species Mallotus villosus. The sequence goes on from CAEFZP010002633.1 coordinate 12,190, forward strand.
TGGCCTTATTCAGGGCTGACCGTGAACTGGAGGAATGGAGTACACTGCCGAGAGTAGCTGCATATCAACATCATAATACTTCCTGAGATCACGTGTACATTAGCATAAAGATAATCCTCGCTAATCCAGATTTTTGCTAGTGTCGTTTTTTTCTGCACCACTGCATCTTTCCAAAGACGACGTTTTGATCTCCAAACCTCAGTAGAGGTGACTTTCAGCAGGAGACAGGATGAGAAGAGACCCCCAGCACTCGTTCACCCTGGCATTGTTTCACCATCTGCTCAGGTCGATTTCTTCCGCTAAACTGACCACTTTGGCTTTCAACAGCCAAAGTCGTGGTTGACTCAGAAATACAATTGTATCCGATTTGTCCTCAGTCGTGGTGGTTTACGGTCTATAGAAACTAAAACAAGCAATTGTTAGAGCATCTGTTTGGGTGTTTTATGATCCAAACAATCTCCCGCTACTGTACTATATACGGCAGACAGTATGTAATGATACATGCACCAGGATGGCCACCCAGAGACATCAGATCCTTGTATGAACTGAATAATTCAGAGCTGGAAAAGATGTCACTGAAGATGAATAGGGGTCATTTCTTCATGTAATTGCAGGGAATCTTAAATGCTCTTAACTAAAAGCCATTCACGTTTAATGGATGTGTGCCCGCCCGCCCCCCCAGCCTTTCTGTGGGGACTGTAAGAAGTGGAGCATGCAGCAGGATCAGGGGATATGAGAGGAGAGTTCTCCTCACTCCACCACCTAAACAACTGTTGGACCAGGACCACTTCCTGGTTTCGTCACATGACCAGTGTAAACATTTTAAACTGTCCCCCCCAAAGTTAGAAGGAAGACACTAAAGCATCAGTTGCTTCGGGCTTTACTTTTGAGTTTCTCAAAACCATCTGTCTTTCTTTTTAAAATTGTTTTTAAAGAAAAAGGTTGCGCTATGTGGGGGGGGGTTCATCCAACAGTCTGTCTTATTAAAAGCCTGACATGTTCGGACAGCCCAAGTAGGGCTTGTTATATTTAGTCAGACATACAGTCTGCTGCTAATGAACGCTACTGGCAGGGTGTCTGAGAGAAGCAGCCGTGAGGACATCACTGTGAACACTGCTAATGTGGATCCTGTGAGAGCATGGACCACAAGCTGGAAGGGCCAGACAGACAGACAGACAGACAGACAGACAGACAGACAGACAGACAGACAGACAGACAGACAGACAGACAGACAGACAGACATACAGACAGACAGACAGACATGCAGACAGGCAAGCAGACAGATAGACAGACAGACAGACAGACAGACAGACAGACAGACAGACAGACAGACAGACAGACAGACAGACAGACAGACATGCAGACAGGCAAGCAGACAGACAGACAGACAGACAGACAGACAGACGACAGACAGACAGACAGACAGACAGACAGACAGACAGACAGACAGACAGACAGACAGACAGACAGACAGACAGACATGCAGACAGGACAGACAGACAGACAGACAGACAGACAGACAGACAGACAGACAGACAGACAGGACAGACAGACAGACAGACAGACAGACAGCAGACAGACAGACAGACAGACAGACAGACAGACAGACAGACAGACAGACAGGCAGGTGTGTCACATTCTGTGTTAAAAGCAAAGTAGACCCAGAGTTGTTATGTGGAGAGGCTGATGACATCACAGAAGCAGGAAGCAGGAATCCCGTGTTTCATTCATACTGAAGTCCTGCTGGTGATATCTGCACATGACCCATCTGCACATGCATCTGAACGCAGATTACAGCTGTGGTGGTGGCAGATGAAGAGATTAGAGGTGGTAAATCAGCAGTTGATCTAATAAGTGGGTAGATTTAGCAGCCAGATCAAGTATGCATGATGATCACTGATGCGGGGGTGGGGGGGCAGAGGCAGGTAAAGCTACAGACGACCAGCAAGACTCCCAACATCTGGCCTCGTCTTTCCTCCTCTCGTTTTCATATTGTAGCACTGCACTGGCTTTTGTTAGAAATGTTGTTCTGGAGAAGCCTGCTTGGTAGACCTTTGGAATACAATTCCACTGACAGTGATGTAGTACCCTAGCCTTAGTTAGCTCCTCCAACATTACTCCACTGTCTCTAAACAGATTTGAGGACCCTGAGGGGGAAGAAACTGTGTTTCCCTGTGTCATCACTGTTGTTGTTGTTGTGAATGTTGCGCTATGATCCTCGTTGTATGAGCACCCTAGTTGTAAACAGACTAAGGTCATTTAGAGGAAGCTGCAAAAGCCTAGACAAGCTATTTTAAAAGATGCAATTCTTCAGAGATTATATCTGTAGGATATATCCATATAACACTGTGTCGGCATGTTTAGCTTCCTACGCCTGCCCCATGGCCTTCCTAAGCTTTCTGAAGACCTCCTGTTCTGGAGGTTAGAACATTCCCCAAGCCCGTCAGTGCATCACAGATATGGCACAGATATAGATATTATCATGCCATGAACCAGGAACAACGGTGCAAGGTGAATGTGTTTTAAGATGACTGCTTCTGTGGTTGTCCTCCCGTGCCCTGGTTTGTGCTGAACGCGGGGAGAGGGGGAGGAGAGGAGGAGAGGGGGAGGAGAGGGGGAGGAGAGGAGAGGGGGAGGAGAGGGGGAAGAGAGGGAGAGGAGAGGGGGAGGAGAGGAGAGGGGGGGAGGAGAGGGGGAAGAGAGGGGGGAAAGAGAGGGGGAGGAGAGGGGGAAGAGAGGGGGAAGAGAGGGGGAGGAGAGGGGGAGGAGAGGGGGAGGAGAGGAGAGGAGAGGGGGAGGAGAGGGGGAAGAGAGGGGGGAGGAGAGGGGGAGGAGAGGAGAGGAGAGGGGGAGGAGAGGGGGAAGAGAGGGGGAGGAGAGGGGGAGGATAGGAGAGGAGAGGGGGAAGAGAGGAGAGGGGGAGGAGAGGGGGAGGAGAGGAGAGGAGAGGGGGAGGAGAGGAGAGGGGGAGGAGAAGGGGAGGAGAGGGGGAGGAGAGGAGAGGAGAGGGGGAGGAGAGGAGAGGGGGAGGAGAAGGGGAGGAGAGGGGGAGGAGAGGAGAGGAGAGGGGGAAGAGAGGGGGAGGAGAGGGATTAGAGGCAGACTGGCCGGCTGACATGTTTCTCTTCCTTTCAGGGTCGGACTTCCAGTGCAACATGCACATCATCCCGGTGAAGAACGAGGAGGGCCTCGTGATGATGTTCATCCTCAACTTCGACTACGTCCTTGATGAGGAGAGCGGGGGACTCCACAGAGAAGCTCAACAACACGTCACCCACAAAGTCTGATCAGAGTGAGTGCTTCTCTACATGTGTGTGTGTGCGTGTGCTTACTAAAGTACTGTATGTTTGTGTGATGTTCCAAAGTGTTCTCGCTCTGCACAAACGAGTGTGTTCTCCCCTGGCAGAGTGGGTCTTAACGGAGCTGCCTCTCTTTGGGGAAGAGCTGCCTCTGGTTGGGGAAGAGCTGCCTCTCGTTGGGGAAGAGCTGCCTCTGGTTGGGGAAGAGCTGCCTCTCGTTGGGGAAGAGCTGCCTCTCTTTGGGGAAGAGCTACCTCTCTTTGGGGAAGAGCTGCCTCTCGTTGGGGAAGAGCTGCCTCTCGTTGGGGAAGAGCTGCCTCCCGTTGGGGAAGAGCTGCCTCTCTTTGGGGAAGAGCTGCCTCTCTTTGGGGAAGAGCTGCCTCTCGTTGGGGAAGAGCTGCCTCTCGTTGGGGAAGAGCTGCCTCTCGTTGGGGAAGAGCTGCCTCTCGTTGGGGAAGAGCTGCCTCTCGTTGGGGAAGAGCTGCCTCTCGTTGGGGAAGAGCTGCCTCTCTTTAGGGAAGAGCTGCCTCTCGTTGGGGAAGACCCCCTCCCCGTCTCAATAGAAGGCCAATTACACAGTGGATGGCCCTGATTGAGATTATTCATGCACAACCTCATCTACATCTGGTGGAGGCTAATTAAGCAAGTCAGAGAGATTCTTCTAGAAATCCTACTAATGACCTCAGCCTAATTTGGGAAAAAAAGATTGTCAGATTGTAATTTCCTCACAAAAAAAAGAGGAAGACTGAAACAATAATGTAATGGGGTTGTTTTTTTCCAGGCACAATCGTTGTTGACCTTATTATTTCAAGTGCAGCTAAAATTGTCAAACCAAATAAATAGTAGAAGCCAGAAGCCAAAAAGTGAGGCAGACATTCTAGTCCCTCGCAGCTCTGCCTCGGTTTCAGCTCACTTATCTCCTCACTCCAAATCCATCCAGGTTTATTTTTAGACTGTAAATGCGGGAGCAGCCATGTTTGAACTGTGGCCAGTGTTACCTCAGCCTCCTCAGAACGCCTGTGTGTGTCAGGAGGTGTAAATGTCAGAGTGGCGTCCATGCTGGCTCCTGATTGGAGGAGCAGAGCATCTTCTGTCACAGAGCCAGGAACAGCCATCCCCCCTGCTCAGCACCGAGCTCCACACACCACCCTGAGCTCTGTGCTCCACACACCACCCTGAGCTCTTTGTGGGGCTCCTGTGGGGGTCTTTTGCTTGGTGTGTGTGTCTATGTGTGTTGTGTGTATGCGATTGTGTGTCTGCAAGAGTGTGTGTGGATGTGTGTGTGCATGCGTGTGTCTTTGTATGTGTGTGTGTGTGCATGCCGTTGGCCCTGTGCACTTGTGCTTCCATGCATGGGGGATTTTTGGGGAGGGGGGGGAGGTTGGGGAGGGTGGGGAGGTTGGGGAGGGTGGGGAGGGTGGGGGAGGATGGAGAGGGTGGGGAGGGTGGGGAGGGTGGGGAGGATGGAGAGGGTGGGGAGGATGGGGGAGGGTGGTGAGGGTGGGAAGGATGGGGGAGGGTGGGGGAGGATGGGGGAGGGTGGTGAGGGTGGGGGAGGTGGGGGAGGGTGGGGAGGATGGAGAGGATGGGGGAGGGTGGGGAGGGTGGAGAGGATGGGGGAGGATGGGGAGGGTGGGGAGGATGGGGAGGGTGGTGAGGGTGGGGGAGGTTGGGGAGGGTGGGGGAGGGTGGGGAGGATGGAGAGGATGGGGAGGATGGAGAGGATGGGGAGGGTGGGGAGGGTGGAGAGGATGGGGAGGATGGGGAGGGTGGGGAGGGTGGGGAGGATGGGGAGGGTGGGGAGGGTGGGAGAGGGTGGGGAGGATGGGGAGGGTGGAGAGGGTGGGAGAGGGTGGAGAGGGTGGAGAGGGTGGGGAGGGTGGGGAGGTTGGGGAGGGTGGGGAGGGTGGGGAGGATGGGGAGGGTGGGGAGGTTGGGGAGGGGTGGGGAGGGTGGAGAGGGTGGAGAGGGTGGTGAGGGTGGGGGAGGGTGGGGAGGGTGGAGAGGGTGGGGAGGATGGGGAGGGTGGAGAGGGTGGAGAGGGTGGAGAGGGTGGTGAGGGTGGGGAGGGTGGGGAGGGTGGGGAGGGTGGAGAGGGTGGAGAGGGTGGTGAGGGTGGGGAGGGTGGAGAAGGTGGAGAAGGTGGGGAGGGGGGAGCAATAGGGGACTCATTATTATCCCAAACAGGCCGTGTGTGTCTCTGCAGGTATCATAGCAACAAGCACAATAGACAGGGCTGAGAGAGGAATAATGGCAGACCTCAGCACTTCCCAGACTGAGGCCTGAGCAAGTGGAACAGACTGAGGCCTGAGCAAGTGGAACAGTTCTAGATTGTTCTGTGGACACGGCTGCCTCGCTACGTTATTTACAGCTTGTGTAGCTTTTCATCACATAGAACACAATCAATTACTTTCATTTAGCTTCTTCTTTTGTCAGTTGGTTGCCTCTGTGTGAGACCGCGAGGCATCCCTACTCCATAATGGTTCCAGCCATTTCCTTCTCATTTCATCCTGAGTTATTGCTTCGGATTAGTAGTTGCGGTATGAGATGGAAAATGAACGTGTTTGAGGTAAATGACCCCTGCAAGGCTTAATAGTATTACACAGAGAGGAGATGCCGTATTTGTTTCAGACTGGATATTAATGAGCAGGAACAGAGAAAGGCTCGGCCTTCTCCTTGCTGTCTAGCTCCACATTCTGTTAGCTTGCTTTCTTTCTCTCAATACAAACACTTGACCTTATTATTTAAGCGTATTGCATATTTAACCCACCACATTCCTCCTCCCTCCCCATAGACATATAGTGCGAAGTGAATATCTGTGTCATGTCTAAATGATGCATCTGTTTCTAACAGGACACGTTTTTGGTGATCCGCACACAGATTAAGACCAATCCCTGTTAGCAAGCAGACATGTGTCCATGATCTCATCAGGATGTACAGTATGTCACCTACAGTAGTACAGCAGGATGTACATTATGTCACCTACAGTAGTACAGCAGGATGTACAGTACCTACAGTAGTACAGCAGGATGTACATTTTGTCACCTACAGTAGTACAGCAGGATGTACAGTATGTCACTTACAGTAGTACAGCAGGATGTACAGTATGTCACTTACAGTAGTACAGCAGGATGTACAGTACCTACAGTAGTACAGCCGGATGTACAGTATGTCACCTACAGTAGTAAAGCAGGATGTACAGTATGTCACTTACAGTAGTACAGCAGGATGTACAGTATGTCACTTACAGTAGTACAGCAGGATGTACAGTACCTACAGTAGTACAGCAGGATGTACATTTTGTCACCTACAGTAGTACAGCAGGATGTACAGTATGTCACTTACAGTAGTACAGCAGGATGTACAGTATGTCACTTACAGTAGTACAGCAGGATGTACAGTATGTCACCTACAGTAGTACAGCAGGATGTACATTTTGTCACCTACAGTAGTACAGCAGGATGTACATTATGTCACTTACAGTAGTACAGCAGGATGTACATTATGTCACTTACAGTAGTACAGCAGGATGTACATTATGTCACTTACAGTAGTACAGCAGGATGTACAGTACTACAGTAGTACAGCAGGATGTACAGTCCTACAGTAGTACAGCAGGATGTACATTATGTCACTTACAGTAGTACAGCAGGATGTACAGTACTACAGTAGTACAGCAGGATGTACAGTATGTCACCTACAGTAGTACAGCAGGATGTACAGTATGTCACTTACAGTAGTACAGCAGGATGTACATTATGTCACTTACAGTAGTACAGCCGGATGTACAGTATGTCATCTACAGTAGTACAGCAGGTTGTACAGTACTACATTAGTACAGCAGGATGTACAGTACTACAGTAGTACAGCAGGATGTACAGTATGTCACCTACAGTAGTACAGCAGGATGTACAGTATGTCATCTACAGTAGTACAGCAGGATGTACAGTACTACAGTAGTACAGCAGGATGTACAGTACTACAGTAGTACAGCAGGATGTACATTTTGTCACCTACAGTAGTACAGCAGGATGTACAGTATGTCATCTACAGTAGTACAGCAGGATGTACAGTACCTACATTAGTACAGCAGGATGTACAGTACTACAGTAGTACAGCAGGATGTACAGTACCTACATTAGTACAGCAGGATGTACAGTACTACAGTAGTACAGCAGGATGTACATTTTGTCACCTACAGTAGTACAGCAGGATGTACAGTACCTACAGTAGTACAGCAGGATGTACAGTACCTACAGTAGTACAGCAGGATGTACATTTTGTCACCTACAGTAGTACAGCAGGATGTACAGTATGTCACCTACAGTAGTACAGCAGGATGTACATTATGTCACTTACAGTAGTACAGCAGGATGTACAGTACCTACAGTAGTAATAAGGAGGCCTCTCCAGACCCCCAGGGGAGGCAGAGCTGGAGGAGGCCTCTCCGGACCCCCAGGGGAGGCAGAGCTGGGGGAGGCCTCTCCGGACCCCCAGGGGAGGCCTGTCCGAGAGCCTGGAGGAGAGTGATGGCTGCATTGTGGGTGGGGTTGTTGTAACATGGGCGCGTGTGGCAGGGATGGAAACAGATGGCAGGGACATGAAGTCTGGAGGGTGCTGAGAGACGGCTGGGCAGGGCTCACTTTCACCCTCCCTACATTGTTAATGAGACAAAAGAGCAGCTGCTCCCCAAGAGGCCTGCTACCTAGAATATGTGAGGGTGTGTCTTTGTACTGTATGTACTGTATTTGTGTGTGTTGTGGGTGTGTGTGTGTTGGCTGTGGGTGTGTGTGTGTTGTGTGTGTCAGTGTGTGTGTGTGTGTGTTGTGTGTGTCAGTGTGCCTATAATGTCATTGTGTGTACAACTGCTGTGAATTTAAACCAGTTTAAGTGCACAGTCATAGGTGCAGGACAGGTTACTTCTAAAGTAAAGGTAGCTGAGCTTCATTTACAGGTATACAGGACGTCATCCCTGCTCTCAGGGTTTGATCATAAACACATAGAGGCTGAAAACATCCAATAATAGAATTTAATATAATCATTGATATTAATTTTCCCTCCTAAGCTGACAGAATATGAGTGTGCTTCACACTCCCAGCAGGACTGCCAAGACTGACGTGTCGCTGAGAGAAAAATATGATGCTCTTTTTTAAAGTGCCTTTTTATTCCTCGTCAATTTCCTCCACCTGAGCACAGTACTGTCTGTTGGACCTCTATTCCGTCTTTTCAGTTAGAATAAACAAAGTTAAATTAAACAGATTCATAATTTCTATTCTCACTCGTCTCGGTCCCATTGTCATGCATCGAATTTCTAAACAATCCCCATATTTCCGCCACTGTTTAGGAAAGAGCAGATTCTTCCGATTCCGCCAGGCAGCTTTCAGCCTCATGGGAACCAGCAAACAGTCGCTTCCCCAAGAGGACCCTGACGGCGTCATGGTGGACTCCCCCCGACCTCCAGAGGACTCTCTGGCCCTGACCAGCCTGCCCTCGCCCTCCAAGGACAGCCCCACCGACGCCAACGACACGCACGCCCTCATCAGCCCCAGCCACCGCTCGTCGCAGGTCAGCGTGACGGCACCGCTGGACCACTCCTCGCCCAAACACCCCTGGGACCGGCTGTACCAAACGGAGCAGCACCAGTCCACCACCTGCCTGGCCGCTACCAACACCTTCCCCCAGGGGAGCGTCGGAGGCATGAGACGAGCCTCGTCCGTCCACGACGTAGAGGGCTTCAGCTCCAACACCAAAGCCCTGTTCCGGGACCGGCATCAGAGCGAAGGTAGGAGGAGCCTCACACTCACAGGTCTAACACTCCAGCTTTGTTAATGGCTGCTGCCTTTCATATCTCTCTCTCTCTCTCTCTACACTGGGAATGGCCTTTCTACACTGTTTCTTTAATGCTCACTTGTTTTAAATCCTCCCCCGTTTGTGACAGAAGGGGGGTGGGGGTGAGGGGGGGGTGAGGGGGGGTGAGGGTTTTCTCTCGTTACTTACAAGTTGTCCACAGTATAATATCTGTCCTTTCTCTTCTACTCACCATCACGACCATAATGCTGCTTTTAGACCACGGTCGGCTCATCAGAGGTAAAGCAGTTTTGTCTGTCACCGCTCCCTGGACTGCCCTGCTCTGAAGCATGTTTTTCAAGCAAAGCAATCAGCATCACTTAGAATGATTTTCATCAGACCTCCATTGACACGGTTCAAAGTGAGGGCACCCCTTGCCTGATTGTGTTCTGTGTGAATACTGGTCACCACAGTGTTGTGAAGGTGACGTCCTTGTCATGCCAGTGTGTTCAGCGTTCCTGGGCTACTCTGAATGACTGCTTGCTCCCTGCACGGACTGCATGAAGCCCCTCGCGTCCTCAAGGCCTGCTGCCACGGAACACAAGCAGGGCTGTGTTCCTCTCTACCCCACGTCTCTCTCCCTGGTCCTCAGACAGACAGGGATCCTCAGACAGGTCTCTCTCCCTGGTCCTCACACAGACAGGGATCCTCAGACAGGTCTCTCTCCCTGGTCCTCACACAGACAGGGATCCTCAGACAGGTCTCTCTCCCTGGTCCTCACACAGACAGGGATCCTCAGACAGGTCTCTCTCCCTGGTCCTCACACAGACAGGGATCCTCAGACAGGTCTCTCTCCCTGGTCCTCACACAGACAGGGATCCTCAGAAGGTGCATGATGATGTGTCTCATTACTACAGAGCTTCCATCGGCTGCATTCTTAAACACAGTGAACAGTTCCACAGGGATCTGCTTTGTATTGTGTGCAGGGCCTACTAACCGACTACAGTGGGGTCTGGATATGAACACTAGACCAAGTATAGACCATGCTAGAACAATATGAACACTGGACCAAGTATAGACCATGCTAGAACAATATGAACACTGGACCAAGTATAGACCATGCTAGAACAATATGAACACTGGACCAAGTATAGACCATGCTAGAACAATATGAACACTGGACCAAGTATAGACCATGCTAGAACAATATGAACACTGGACCAAGTATAGACCATGCTAGAACAATATGAACACTGGACCAAGTATAGACCATGCTAGAACAATATGAACAAACTCATTAGTAGCTGAATATTAAAGTCACTTAACATGCTGGAATATGTGTTGTCACTTCTGTAGTTCCTAGTTCTGGGTATAGCTCAGTGGTAAAGCAATTAACTACACAGCAAGACATCTACAACGTCCCAGATTCAAATCTCCCTCTATTTGTTCCTTTGGATAATCTACTAAATGAGCACATTAAACATTTTGTCATGAATGGTTCCTGCTTCAGCAGATGGTTCTGAACCAACGACAATATATTATGTTTGCTTTCCATGTTCAAGGCGAATCAGTCTTTTTTTAGATATCGTTTTTGGCATTTGTGCTTTATTGTGATAGTGACACAGGTTTGTGTCTGTCTGACAGTACGGGAGGGACAGGAAGAGCAGGGGAGAGATTAAAGGGGAGATCAAGCAGCATGTCCAGAGCTGGAATCAAACCCGGTCGCTGCAGTAAGGTCTTAACCTACATGGTGCGTGCTCTCAGATCAGCCACCTGGATCTGCCTCTCTAACAGAAGCCTGCTGCGCATGTGTCCATCGTCCCCTCAGGTCCATTCAACCACCTGAAGTCCAGCCTGCTAGGCTCCACCTCGGACTCCCACATCAACAAGTACAGCACCATCAACAAGATCCCTCTCATCGCCCTCAACTTCTCAGAGGGGAACGAGAGGAAGGCCCACTCGCCCCCTGCATCTGAGAAAACCATCATCGCTCCCAAGGTCAAAGACAGGACACACAACGTCACGGAGAAAGTCACACAGGTGAGGACAAAATAGAAATAGAAATGTTTTATTGCAACCTTTGTAGAATTGTCCGTCGATAGTTTGAAAAGGCATGTTAATAATACGAAAATACTTGTTGAATTTGAGTTGAATTTGAGCCACAGAGTTGTTCTGTCCGTCTGAGAGGTGGAGACGTGTTTCAACCTTAAGGATCTTCTGGTCTCCGCTGGTGATGTTACTGCCCGAGTCTGACTCATGACAACACATTTCACTTAAACAGCCCATGAAAAGGACACAAGTATCGCTCAGTTAAGAACTCAGAACGGTCATCGTCCAATCACAGCCCGTTTCCCCCACGATCGTCCAGTCACGGTCAGTTTCCCCCACGGTCGTCCAATCCCAGTCAGTTTCCCCCACGATCGTCCAATCCCAGTCCGTTTCCCTCACGATCGTCCAATCCCAGTCAGTTTCCCCCACGATCGTCCAATCACGGTCCGTTTCCCCCACGATCGTCCAATCCCAGCCCGTTTCCCCCATGGACGACAGCCCTCTTCCAGGGCCGAGCCACGACACCAGACAGACTTGTGTGCACGGCCGGGGGGATCCAGTATTCATCTGGAGAACAGTGCTGAACCAGCTGAAAGCACCCCCCCTCCTGCCCTCTCTTCCTCCTGCATCACTCACCCCCTCCTGCCCTCTCTTCCTTCTGCATCACTCACCCCCCTCCTGCCCTCTCTTCCTTCTGCATCACTCACCCCCCTCCTGCCCTCTCTTCCTCCTGCATCACTCACCCCCTCCTGCCCTCTCTTCCTTCTGCATCCCTCACCCCCTCCTGCCCTCTCTTCCTCCTGCATCACTCACCCACCTCCTGCCCTCTCTTCCTCCTGCATCCCTCACCCCCCTCCTGCCCTCTCTTCCTCCTGCATCCCTCACCCCCCTCCTGCCCTCTCTTCCTCCTGCATCCCTCACCCCCCTCCTGCCCTCTCTTCCTCCTGCATCCCTCACCCCCCTCCTGCCCTCTCTTCCTCCTGCATCCCTCACCCCCCTCCTGCCCTCTCTTCCTCCTGCATCCCTCACCCCCCCTCCTGCCCTCTCTTCCTCCTGCATCCCTCACCCCCCCTCCTGCCCTCTCTTCCTCCTGCATCACTCACCCCCCCTCCTGCCCTCTCTTCCTCCTGCATCACTCACCAGCAGGACCGGCCCTGTCTTTGGCCACTGTCAGAGATAATTAAGACAGAGATGAAGAAATGGCCGGCTAAGTGCCGCAACCTTCATTATAATTACTACTTACTTAGAGGCCAGTTAAGAAGAAAATACAATGCGTATAGGACTCAGGCAACATGCCTATTTACCCCAACACATATGCATATTCTAAATACCATATGCATATTCTATATTCCATATGCATATTTTATATTCCATAAATGGGTTTAGTGGTGAAAATATTAAAAATAATTTCACGTTTATTTTACATTTACATACTAAACTTTTCCTTTTGTAACGTACAACATAGGTTCTATGTGTAATTGATATGTTCTTATGTATGTGTTCTACCCTGTATGTGTTTAATAATGCCACTGAGTGGAACGCAGATCTAAGAATGTGCCTCCACGTGGGGAGTGGACTGTTTTAGACGTTCCAGTGGAACAGTCTGTTGTGGTAGATCCGATTATTCATATGCATGGTCAGAAGCAATCTTCCAGCCTGTCAGGCATGAGGACAAGACTAGTCCTAATAGAGATTGACTGCAAAGCACTTACTGGCAGGTTTGCTAAATCATGTCTTCTGTCAAGTCGTTGAGCAGGGCACTTCACCTGGATTGGCCTGCCAGCTACCGGCCGCTGACTTAAGTGGAACTGAAGCAGTCTTGGCTAAAACTCCAATTTCTTTATTTACACTAGGAGGACTACTGAAAGTGTCAATGATAAAGGCCATAACTTCAAATGGTCTAAGGTACCTTGAGACTGAAAAGCTAGAATTTTCTTTCATGGTCCTAACTCAAAAATATTCACTCCAGAAAAAAAGATGAGAGTAATGTAGAGACTGATCAACGACCAGCAAACTGAACACCCTCCTCTCCCTCCTCCTCTCCCTACTCTTCCTCCTCCTCTCCCTCCTCCTCTCCCTCCTCCTCCTCTTCCTCCTCCTCTCCCTCCTCCTCTCCCTCCCGCAGGTGTTGTCTCTGGGAGCTGACGTCCTACCAGAGTACAAGCTCCAGACGCCACGCATGGACCGCTTCACCATCCTCCACTACAGCCCCTTCAAGGCGGTGTGGGACTGGCTCATCCTGCTGCTGGTCATCTACACGGCCATCCTGACGCCCTACTCCGCCGCCTTCTTGCTCAACGACCGCGAGGAGCACAAGCGGCGCGAGTGCGGCTACTCCTGCTCCCCGCTCAACGTGGTGGACCTCATGGTGGACATCATGTTCATCATCGACATCCTCATCAACTTCAGGACCACCTACGTCAACATCAACGAGGAAGTGGTCAGCCACCCGGCCAAGATCGCCATCCACTACTTCAAGGGCTGGTTCCTCATCGACATGGTGGCGGCCATCCCCTTCGACCTGCTGATCTTCGGCTCCGGGTCAGATGAGGTCAGTTTCCAATGCATGTGTGTTTTACACGTGTTCCTCTCTGGGATCATTCTGACGTATCACTGCAATATAGCCTCCGCTATGTACTAAGCCCAGACTTCTAGCCTTGGGGTATTGCTTAAAGCCTGAATCTTTCTGTCTCGGCTCTGAACGGATTACTGTATTAAATTGCATGTTGTTGGGTGTTTTTTTTGTGTGCATTTTCTTTTTTTCCTATTTTTTTTTGAATGGTCGCCATTCTAGAATCCATTTACGTGGATTAATGGCTTACCAAATGGCAATCAATGATGCATTTATATGAGGACAGCCAGCCAAGGGGTCTGTGTGAACAGCTTATCTGAGACGATGTAAAAGGGCCTCTGGCAAGCTGGCAGGGAGGTGTGTAGGCGTGTTTGTTTGGGTGGGAAAGCCCCGTTCAGGCAGTGGAGCCTCTTCACTGCATCATCATGTCCCGTTGGCACGCACACCAAAAAGAGATTCTGATCAGAACACGTAATCACCTCCTCCACCGCTACAGCTGCACAGTCAGAAAGAGGATCGACAGCAATCTGAGAGAAGGCCAGGGGTGACATCATTGTAATTTCACACACAGAAAATAAAACGCTGCAGACAAAATCTAAATGTTATGCTCCGCCTCTCTGGGTAATACTGTGCAGTATCCCAGCTAATACATAGCAACCGTTTGCAGTGACTGCTGAATTCATTTTGTTTTTTTTCCCCACGAAAGTGCACAGTTGGTAAGCCGTTGGCAGATGCTATTCTCAGAACTTCATTTAATTTACAGGCTTCAAGGCTTATTAGGAGGGCTTTAGTCTTCAAGTGCTCCAGGTAACCATTTAATCAAATATGCAAAATCTTTAAATCAATGTGTTGCTGCATTCAAGGTGTTCTTCAGTTGGCGGGTACAAGCAGTTCCAGCCTCATGCTACTCCTCGACACCCCGTAGAGCTGAGCTATCAATATCATGCTGTTCCTTATTATTGGATTCATCATGGTGCTTTTACTTAGGGGGAACAGTGAACCACAGTAGAGTGCTCTGTCCTGGTTGTAACCTCAGCGGAGTGATTAGACAGAGCAGCAACACTGGAGCCTTCTAATTATAGAGCCTAGCAGGAAGCCCTTGTTTGTGACGCTCCAGGATCTTTAGGACTACGAGCTTGTGACTGTTTCAACGGGGACTTCAAGTACAGGACTGTGCCTTCGCTCAGAGGCGGTCTGAGGTAAACATGAAGCGGAGCTGAGTAGAGGATAACACGTCCGGACCGAGGCTCTCGTCGCCTGTCTCTGTTCCTCTGCGTCTTCCTCGCTGCAGCGGGAACCTCGGCCCGCATGCCGCACGCCTGCCAGCTTCCTCTCTGCCACACGCAGCCAGATCCATACATTAGAATCAATGTCAATTTCAACCGTGAGAATGCACTCGGAGCAACAAACAGCGGTGACTAACCTCTCTTCCCCGCTCCGTGCTCTTAATTGTCAGGCAAACAAATGATCTCCCTAACGGGGACAGTCGTAAGTGTTTCTGTTCCAGCCCTCGCTGACGAGACGAAGCAAAGTGAGTCTCCCAGGGCCTGAGGAGCCGTGGAGGAGCGGTGGAGCTCCCGTGCAGACTTCAGGAAAGGAGGATGGATCTGCTGGCTGCTTGTTCCTGTAGACTCCTGTTAATTTGGCCTAAAACACAAAGCCGGGGAGAATTGCATGGAGCCTTTGAATTACGCTGTTAAAGGGACAGGGAAGAAAACTCATTACTGTTGTTGATTAAGGGAAGTTTTGACGTTTTTTTTGAAAGGTGATGTTAATTAGGAAGGAACTGGGGAAAAATACTACGTTGGTTTACATGGCTGAGCCTAGATTTCTAAGTAGCGTGGGCGTAATATTGAAGTAAGGATCGACCGTGTTAGAGATACTCAGAAGGAATCTTATTTTGTACCGAAGGTAACTCGCTATTTTCTTCTCAGTGTCTGACATTGTTCCTATGGTTACAGTTTTCCCAAAGCTGAACAGCCAGCAGCAGCTTAACATCATGTGACTCCCACATCTTGTATCTTCAGACCACAACTCTGATTGGCCTGCTGAAGACCGCCAGGCTCCTCCGATTGGTCCGCGTGGCCAGGAAGCTGGACCGCTACTCTGAGTACGGCGCTGCAGTCCTCATGCTGCTCATGTGTATCTTCGCGCTCATCGCCCATTGGCTGGCCTGCATCTGGTACGCCATTGGGAACGTGGAGAAGCCGTACCTGGAGCACAAGATTGGCTGGCTGGACAACCTGGGCGTGTCCATCGGGAAGCGGTACAACTACAGCGACCCCAACTCCGGTCCGTCCATCAAGGACAAGTACGTGACGGCGCTGTACTTCACCTTCAGCAGCCTGACCAGCGTGGGCTTCGGGAACGTCTCCCCCAACACCAACTCTGAGAAGATCTTCTCCATCTGCGTCATGCTCATCGGCTGTGAGTCCTTTCACATGTTTTGAGTGTTTAACAACGCCTACTTTCCTCCACTGGTGCGTCTGAAAATACCTGGGGTCAAAAGATACCTCTATGGTCTGTGTGACTCTGGGCCATCTGATTTTAGAACACACA
The DNA here is from genome assembly GCA_903064625.1 of Mallotus villosus. Taxonomy (NCBI): domain Eukaryota; kingdom Metazoa; phylum Chordata; class Actinopteri; order Osmeriformes; family Salangidae; genus Mallotus; species Mallotus villosus. Next base: position 28,456 of record CAEFZP010002633.1, read on the forward strand.
TACATGTCATTCAGTATGAAGCACACTCACTTCAATAAGAATGTCCCCATCACTTCCTCCTCCTCCACCAGCTCTCATGTACTGAGTCACCTGTCTGACCTTTAACCTCTGACCTCCGCCAGCTCTCATGTACTGAGTCACCTGTCTGACCTTTAACCTCTGACCTCCACCAGCCCTCATGTACGCCAGCATCTTCGGGAACGTGTCGGCCATCATCCAGCGTCTGTACTCGGGCACGGCGCGCTACCACACCCAGATGCTGAGGGTGCGAGAGTTCATCCGCTTCCACCAGATCCCCAACCCCCTCCGGCAGCGCCTGGAGGAGTACTTCCAGCACTCCTGGACGTACACCAACGGCATCGACATGAACACGGTGAGCAGAGGGCAACAGGGGGCTCCGTCAGCCTCTCTTTGAGCTCTGAGTCTAAAGAGTTTGACTGTTTAGTGTATATCGTACGTTCAATCAAAGAAAGATCTACGATTGATCTGACATTGTGGTACGGTAAAGAGGCATGTGGAAGGTCAAAAGAACGCACTGTGCTTACAAACCTTCTCTCTCTCTTCTGCTTCTCTGGTGGGATGACATCACATCCTGGGTAAGAGCAGGAGGTACATATACATTTTGACATTATTTGTATCTGTTGGACTATTTCTCCACAGTTTGGGATTTAATTCTGGTCAAAAAGATGATGGTTAATGTTGGTCCGAGCTGTTTCATCTCCAACCCCACTCCAACCTCCTCTATCGCTCGCACCCTCCATGTTCCCTTCATGTTTAGTTTGTTGTGTCCCTGCATGTGTCATCGTGTGACCTTGTACATATAATAATGGGCAAAGTGCTTAAGCTTTCATGTCTTTTCCTGTTTGCCGTGTGCCAATGTTGACCTGCAAATTGCATGCCAGCTTTTCGTTAAAAAGAGTGCTTGTAGCTTAGGGGCATGAGCATATGTGATTCACAGGCGTGTGTGGGGTGGCACGAGTTTGCACAAGAGCACAATTTGAGTAGTAAACCTTAGACAGGCATGCACAGTATTTTACTTTACTATATCTTTTTTGGCATTTTTGACACCAATTGAAATGTAATGTGACACTGTGACACTTTGTCGTGCTGTATCTCTATTGGATGAGTTGAATTGAGGGGTTTTTGTTTGAAGAGGTAAGTAGATTCTGTTCCTGTATTCTTGTAGAGATAACTACACCCTGGTATCTACTGTAGTGTAAAAGCAGCACATGACACATGACAGGCTAAATGTCCTCCGTCACCCCAACCTCTCCGCTTCGCAGCACATGACAGGCTAAATGTCCTCCGTCACCCCAACCTCTCCGCTTCTCGTCTCGTGATTCCTGTGCTTGTCCACGCTGCAGGTGCTAAAAGGCTTCCCAGAGTGTCTCCAGGCAGACATCTGCCTCCACCTGAACAAGAGCCTGCTGGAGGACTGCAGGGCCTTCCAGGGAGCCACTAAGGGCTGCCTGCGAGCCCTGGCCATGCGCTTCCAGACCACGCACGCCCCCCCCGGGGACACGCTGGTGCACAGCGGGGACGTGCTCACTGCACTCTACTTCCTGTCGCGAGGCTCCATCGAGATCCTGAAGGACGACATCGTGGTGGCCATCTTAGGTAAGCACCCTTGGGAGGGCATGACCCTGAGAGATTGTATGTTTGCTGTCTGTTCTCTTGGTGTTACATGGTATGGATGATTACGTGGATACAAAGAACCATCGACTCCAGTGAGACTCTGGAGATACGTCTTCGCTATTCAATGATCGCTCATCGCTTGCTTATAAGACCATCATTCTATGAGGCATAATTTAACAAATATTTACTGTCAGCTCATTGCAAAGACACCTTGTCACTGGTCTGGGTAATACACAGATCCTAGTCAGACGTTTTTATAACAAGGGTTAGGAGAGCACTTACACTGATGCTGTCATAAATATTTAATTTCCTATCCTCTTTGTTTATACGTACATGGTTAGACATTTAATTAAATCTGTATCTTTTCGGAGCCTAGTTGGACGGATAACGTGAATGAATGATTCATGGTACTTTATCTCCCGGGTCGGGTTCCCGGGCGTGTGCAGACAGGTTACTGTCACAGGCTGAGGTAGTTAGTGCAGCTCCCACAGAGGAAAGCCCAAAAGGAAAGCAGGGTATTTTGTTCTGTCCCCATGTCCCTCCCTCCCGTGGAGATCACCTGGCCCCATGTCCCTCCCTCCCGTGGAGATCACCTGTCCCCATGTCCCTCCCTCCCGTGGAGATCACCTGTCCCCATGTCCCTCCCTCCCGTGGAGATCACCTGTCCCCATGTCCCTCCCTCCCGTGGAGATCACCTGTCCCCATGTCCCTCCCTCCCGTGGAGATCACCTGTCCCCATGTCCCTCCCTCCCGTGGAGATCACCTGTCCCCATGTCCCTCCCTCCCGTGGAGATCACCTGTCCCCATGTCCCTCCCTCCCGTGGAGATCACCTGTCCACATCGTCTGCAACAACACTGTGTCTTCTCTTCAGACTGACGAGAATGTAACGAGTTCTTCAGCGGTGTATTCTGAATTGGGCTATTCCATAAATTTCATACATTTTGACAAGGACAGCTTGGTAAGTCTCACACCATGACTGCTTTTTTAATACCTAAGTAGTGTTTATATTACTGCACGATAGAGACCTTGACATTTCTATTATGCGGCTCCATATGAGTCTGTCTGGCAACTTCAAAGAGCAGTGACATAGCTCTCGTGTGCACAGCTCTGTGGAACGCTTTTCTGCCAGGGCTGAAACAGCAGGAGAGTAAGGTACAGCATGTGAGGGGAAATGCTGCTGTTTATCTTCCTATTACGTCTAATATCTATGCCAAACATTAATAATGGCTCTCGGCTACGGTGCAACAGACTGTAACAGTGAATCCCTGAAATGAGACCCGATGGCAGGCCTGGGTGTCAGGGTAGGACGCTGCTCATAGGTCAGGAGCCGTCACACCCCAACCTGCTCCAGCTCTCTTACACCACACTCTGCTTGCAGCACCTGCTGCAGCTCTCTTACACCACACTCTGCTTGCAGCACCTGCTGCAGCTCTTCTACACCACACTCTGCTTGCAGCACCTGCTGCAGCTCTCTTACACCACACTCTGCTTGCAGCACCTGCTGCAGCTCTCTTACACCACACTCTGCTTGCAGCACCTGCTGCAGCTCTCTTACACCACACTCTGCTTGCAGCACCTGCTGCAGCTCTCTTACACCACACTCTGCTTGCAGCACCTGCTGCAGCTCTCTTACACCACACTCTGCTTGCAGCACCTGCTGCAGCTCTCTTACACCACACTCTGCTTGCAGCACCTGCTGCAGCTCTCTTACACCACACTCTGCTTGCAGCACCTGCTGCAGCTCTTCTACACCACACTCTGCTTGCAGCACTGACATTTAGTCAAACCCTGCACCCGCGACAGCCCTTTCCAACATGCCCTTTGTGCTACCGTCCCCTTTGGGTCCTCCCGTGGCACAACAACTTCATTATACACCTGCTGCCATCAATTATATCCACAATTACCATAAAGTAATTGATAATGACCTCATTGTTCGAGAGAGAAAAAATCACAATGCATGTATTCCGTCTGAAGTGAGGTTCATGTAGAACAAAGAAAGTCATTCTCAAATCCTCCACTCCCTGCATCAAAGTTGGTTTGAGTTGGCAGACGTTGCTTTGTTTTAATTATGGATCAGAGGATCTGAAACCAAGACCAGTGGAACAGAAGACCAGAGAACGTGAAGCTTCCACAGGCAGGAGAACCAGGATGTTCATAATCCTCAAAGGAAAACTCTGTCAGGTTTGTCTTTCTCGTCGTACTGGAGAAGCCGACCAGTTCACTCCGTCAACCAAATCCACATAATCTCCTGAGATTCTTAGAGAAGTACTTTGAGTAGCACCTGGGGAATTAAGAAAGCTTCTCTCTGATCTGTACCTTCCAATGTAACATGGTCCTATCCTGTGTTTGTGAATACAACAGCTACTTTGCACCCCAAAGAAAAAGCCTCACCAAATGATGTGACCGTTCAGGTCGCACAAACACAGCATCCGTCCATTCAGCAAGCTTTCAAATATGTCTTAATCATACGTCAAATCTCTCGTACGTCAAATAACGAATCTCATATCACCCCTACTTCACATCTCGCGTCTCTCCTCCAGGGAAGAACGACATCTTTGGAGAGATGATCCACCTTTACGCCAAGCCGGGGAAGTCCAACGCAGACGTGCGAGCGCTGAGCTACTGCGACCTGCACACCATCCAGAGAGAGGAGATCCTGGAGGTGCTGGACATGTACCCGGAGTTCAATGACCTCTTCCTGCAAAACCTGGAGCTGACCTTCAACCTCAGAGACGACAACGTGAAAGTAGAGGTGCGTCCATCTATACTGTACACACATCAGATTTATGTCAAATACACAGAAAGATAAAGATCAGATGTATTGTTTATCTTAGAATGTTACTTATGTTTATTATGACGGCTCAGGTGGCACAGTGTTTGGTGCGACTTGTGTGGTTTCTAAATGGAACATGGATAGTTGGATAGAGCACTACATAAATCAATTGCAGTAAGATCCTTTCAGAACAGTTCTTCAACAGTTCTTCTAAAATGCTGTGGTATTCTATTTAATAATGTGATCCCCTCTTTCTACAGCCCATGTATTCTCATGGCAGTGACTCCGAGGGAGAGGAGAACAAGAGGAGGAGGCGGACCTCTTTCACTCCACATCCGTCGAAAGGTAAACCTGCAAAGAGAAGCATCACATCCTCCTCTCCTGAACGCTGAAGACACGAGGCGGTTCCTTGTGTTTCCCCTGTGAGCAGCTCTCTCTGTGAGGAGCTCCCTCTGAGGACGAGCCCTCCTCTCGGGGCCACAGAACGCCGTGTTCCTCTAACTCTGCTTCATTACCGTTCCACAGGAGGAAGCATCAAGGAAGTGGAGCAGGACTCGGGGAGGCAGAGGGAGGCGTTCTCGGGCCTGAAGAGGGCTTCGGAGGACATGAAAGACTCTGAGAAGGAGGAGCTGCGGTCTCTGGGAAGAGGGGGGAAGGGTTGCTCGTGTGTGGAGGCCGCCACTCAGGGGCAGGACGCACAGCACACAGGAGAGGCCCTGCCCAGAGACAACATGGACACGAGACCCTCTTTTGAAGGTAGTTCAGTGTTGTGTGTCAGATTGCAGGAGGCGGAGGACACAAACATGCAGGGAACATGTTAAGACGGAGGCCTCATTAGAAGGAACAAGGTCATGCATCCTGTAGGGTATGATCATCCATGGTCATGCATCCTGTAGGGTATGATCATCCATGGTCATGCATCCTGTAGGGTATGATCATCCATGGTCATGCATCCTGTAGGGTATGATCATCCATGGTCATGCATCCTGTAGGGTATGATCATCCATGGTCATGCATCCTGTAGGGTATGATCATCCATGGTCATGCATCCTGTAGGGTATGATCATCCATGGTCATGCATCCTGTAGGGTATGATCATCCATGGTCATGCTTCCTGTAGGGTACTTTCATCCTAGCCTCATCTGCATTTCCAATGAGGTGGATAGTCCTTCATCCAGCAGGTTTGAGGTCAGGACTGGCCGTCCCCTCCGCCTCTCCAGAGCTGACTTCACGGCAACGCAAGGAAATGAAAAAGCCCCACTAGTAAACAACCCCGTTAAGAGGATCAGAGGAAACATCATCCAATTACTCCAGCATCATGGAACAGGAGGTCAAGTGTTTGCAGAGCAGGGCGTCCCAATCTCCCGCAGACCCTGCACCTGCGTAGGAGCAAAACATACTCCAAAATAGCATATCAATCAAATCTTCTCCGGTGTTAAGTCCCAGCCTAAAGCTCCGTGCCCGGTGTCTGTGGGCCTCACATCCCGGTGTCTGTGGGCCTCACATCCCTGTGTCTGTGGGCCTCACATCCCGGTGTCTGTGGGCCTCACATCCCGGTGTCTGTGGGCCTCACATCCCGGTGTCTGTGGGCCTCACATCCCTGTGTCTGTGGGCCTCACATCCCGGTGTCTGTGGGCCTCACATCCCGGTGTCTGTGGGCCTCACATCCCGGTGTCTGTGGGCCTCACATCCCTGTGTCTGTGGGCCTCACATCCCTGTGTCTGTGGGCCTCACATCCCAGTGTCTGTGGGCCTCACATCCCGGTGTCTGTGGGCCTCACATCCCTGTGTCTGTGGGCCTCACATCCCTGCGTCTGTGGGCCTCACATCCCAGTGTCTGTGGGCCTCACATCCCGGTGTCTGTGGGCCTCACATCCCGGTGTCTGTGGGCCTCACATCCCGGTGTCTGTGGGCCTCACATCCCGGTGTCTGTGGGCCTCACATCCCGGTGTCTGTGGGCCTCACATCCCGGTGTCTGTGGGCCTCACATCCCGGTGTCTGTGGGCCTCACATCCTGCCATGGGAGAAGCACTGAGGGAAATCTCATTGGAGCCTGTTCTTTCAAAGGCTTAGTCATACTCTATCCTTTTTTCGAGGCTTTAGGAAAATCTGCTTTTGCCTCCGCCATGGCTCTTGCGACATGGCTCTTGCGACATGGCTCTTGTGATGTGCAGGCATACTGTGTCCTAGTTCCCTTTCAGCCATTCTTACCTCAAAGCTGTGCGCTCCGAGACAACTGAGAACCATGTCAGGTTTCCACGCTCCTCACCTTGACCCCTTTGAAGGAAACCGCACGCCTCACGGTTTAAGATTAGTCACGCCAATTCTTCACTCGGTTCAGTGTTCTGGAAACAGACAGATTTACAGATTTAGATGAAGGGTTCGCTTGAAAACAGCTGTTTATCAGGGACCAGCATAGTAGGGTAGTCCGGTGGGGAGGTTGCCGGTTACGTACGACTCGAATAGTATCAAGAAACAGTATAGAGAAGTGTTCTGTGTTATCTTGTGTACACAACAGTGAGGGAGGGAAAGGTCTGGTGCTACGACACCCAGGTTAACAAGCCTTTCTGAATGCCACATGAGGAGCCTGCTATGCTGATAATGTCATCAAAGACAGGACTCGCCATTACTGCCTGTAGCCAAACACAAAAGCACCTTCTCTGAGGCACCAGAGGGACGGCGTGGCTAGCTACACCCAGCAGGTGCCCACCAAAGATAACAATGAGTTAGCACAGATAGCTGCTCTCAGCTGCGCGGAGATGCCGTTGGACCAACAGGTCTCCCGCAACACGCAGGCTAATCAATTACAAGCAAAACCACGACACAGCTTCCTGCCGAAGATGAATAGCATGCTATATTCAGCGGTTGGTTGGTTTAGTGATTACAGCGGGATGACCCACATGTGAGGTGTAAGGTATGTGTGTTTGTGCCTCGCTCACCAGATCTGTGTGATGATAAATGGGCTTGTGAAAAGCCCACAGACTACCTGGATGAGTCAGCACAATCGCAAGGAGAGCAAGGAGAGGACGACTCAGCGAGTGAGATCCATGGATCATCCATGGAGATGATCATCCATGGTCATGCATCCTGTAGGGTATGATCATCCATGGTCATGCATCCTGTAGGGTATGATCATCCATGGTCATGCTTCCTGTAGGGTACTTTCATCCTAGCCTCATCTGCATTTCCAATGAGGTGGATAGTCCTTCATCCAGCAGGTTTGAGGTCAGGACTGGCCGTCCCCTCCGCCTCTCCAGAGCTGACTTCACGGCAACGCAAGGAAATGAAAAAGCCCCACTAGTAAACAACCCCGTTAAGAGGATCAGAGGAAACATCATCCAATTACTCCAGCATCATGGAACAGGAGGTCAAGTGTTTGCAGAGCAGGGCGTCCCAATCTCCCGCAGACCCTGCACCTGCGTAGGAGCAAAACATACTCCAAAATAGCATATCAATCAAATCTTCTCCGGTGTTAAGTCCCAGCCTAAAGCTCCGTGCCCGGTGTCTGTGGGCCTCACATCCCTGTGTCTGTGGGCCTCACATCCCGGTGTCTGTGGGCCTCACATCCCGGTGTCTGTGGGCCTCACATCCCGGTGTCTGTGGGCCTCACATCCCTGTGTCTGTGGGCCTCACATCCCGGTGTCTGTGGGCCTCACATCCCGGTGTCTGTGGGCCTCACATCCCGGTGTCTGTGGGCCTCACATCCCGGTGTCTGTGGGCCTCACATCCCGGTGTCTGTGGGCCTCACATCCCGGTGTCTGTGGGCCTCACATCCCTGTGTCTGTGGGCCTCACATCCCTGTGTCTGTGGGCCTCACATCCCAGTGTCTGTGGGCCTCACATCCCGGTGTCTGTGGGCCTCACATCCCGGTGTCTGTGGGCCTCACATCCCGGTGTCTGTGGGCCTCACATCCCTGTGTCTGTGGGCCTCACATCCCGGTGTCTGTGGGCCTCACATCCCGGTGTCTGTGGGCCTCACATCCCGGTGTCTGTGGGCCTCACATCCCTGTGTCTGTGGGCCTCACATCCCTGTGTCTGTGGGCCTCACATCCCAGTGTCTGTGGGCCTCACATCCCTGTGTCTGTGGGCCTCACATCCCTGTGTCTGTGGGCCTCACATCCCAGTGTCTGTGGGCCTCACATCCCGGTGTCTGTGGGCCTCACATCCCGGTGTCTGTGGGCCTCACATCCCTGCGTCTGTGGGCCTCACATCCCAGTGTCTGTGGGCCTCACATCCCGGTGTCTGTGGGCCTCACATCCCGGTGTCTGTGGGCCTCACATCCCGGTGTCTGTGGGCCTCACATCCCGGTGTCTGTGGGCCTCACATCCCGGTGTCTGTGGGCCTCACATCCTGCCATGGGAGAAGCACTGAGGGAAATCTCATTGGAGCCTGTTCTTTCAAAGGCTTAGTCATACTCTATCCTTTTTTCGAGGCTTTAGGAAAATCTGCTTTTGCCTCCGCCATGGCTCTTGCGACATGGCTCTTGCGACATGGCTCTTGTGATGTGCAGGCATACTGTGTCCTAGTTCCCTTTCAGCCATTCTTACCTCAAAGCTGTGCGCTCCGAGACAACTGAGAACCATGTCAGGTTTCCACGCTCCTCACCTTGACCCCTTTGAAGGAAACCGCACGCCTCACGGTTTAAGATTAGTCACGCCAATTCTTCACTCGGTTCAGTGTTCTGGAAACAGACAGATTTACAGATTTAGATGAAGGGTTCGCTTGAAAACAGCTGTTTATCAGGGGACCAGCATAGTAGGGTAGTCCGGTGGGGAGGTTGCCGGTTACGTACGACTCGAATAGTATCAAGAAACAGTATAGAGAAGTGTTCTGTGTTATCTTGTGTACACAACAGTGAGGGAGGGAAAGGTCTGGTGCTACGACACCCAGGTTAACAAGCCTTTCTGAATGCCACATGAGGAGCCTGCTATGCTGATAATGTCATCAAAGACAGGACTCGCCATTACTGCCTGTAGCCAAACACAAAAGCACCTTCTCTGAGGCACCAGAGGGACGGCGTGGCTAGCTACACCCAGCAGGTGCCCACCAAAGATAACAATGAGTTAGCACAGATAGCTGCTCTCAGCTGCGCGGAGATGCCGTTGGACCAACAGGTCTCCCGCAACACGCAGGCTAATCAATTACAAGCAAAACCACGACACAGCTTCCTGCCGAAGATGAATAGCATGCTATATTCAGCGGTTGGTTGGTTTAGTGATTACAGCGGGATGACCCACATGTGAGGTGTAAGGTATGTGTGTTTGTGCCTCGCTCACCAGATCTGTGTGATGATAAATGGGCTTGTGAAAAGCCCACAGACTACCTGGATGAGTCAGCACAATCGCAAGGAGAGCAAGGAGAGGACGACTCAGCGAGTGAGATCATGTATGGCGAGGTGGAGCAGCGCCTGGATCAGCTGCAGGAACATCTGAACAGGTGCAGTATGTTCACCCCAATCTGAGCACTGTAGCAGGCTGTCGAATGCAGAGAACCACATTGATAAATTGCCGGAAAATCTTTCAGCAAATTTGTTTTAATATAATTCCTCCATTGAGGCCTCTCCTTTACTGTCACCTATAGTCCAATAGAAAGCCATTCCTGTTATAGTCCTGCTCCGTGTGTGTGTGTGTTCGTGTGTGCATGTTTGCATGTGTCGAAAAGCTGAATCCTCCCGATCGCACCAATACATCAATGAATCCCCAAACAGACAGACAGTGCTGAGACAGGCAGGCCTGTTCCTGGTCCAGAGGCAGGCAGGTCTGTTCCTGGTCCAGAGGCAGGCAGGCCTGTTCCAGGTCCAGAGGCAGGCAGGCCTGTTCCTGGTCCAGAGGCAGGCAGGCCTGTTCCAGGTCCAGAGGCAGGCAGGCCTGTTCCAGGTCCAGAGGCAGGCAGGCCTGTTCCTGGTCCAGAGGGAGGTTGGTGAAACCACACGAGAGAAGGCAGCGAAACACCGTCCCCAGCCAGATCTGCAGTGTGCATCACAACATGCAAATTAGCTACTTGGCACGCACGCAAGCCTCGCTTTAATACATCCGAATCCCCATTACCTCCCGAGGCAGGCAGGCAGGCAGGCAGGCAGGCAGGCAGGCAGGCAGGCAGGCAGGCAGGCAGGCAGGCAGGCAGGGTGAGTGGGGAGATAACAGCTCACCTGCAGCCTCCAGACCTCCCAGAGAGGCAGACAGGCACACCAGAGCAGCAGGTGGTATTTTTAGCAGGAATTATCACAGAAGAAGAGGCGCCGGCTCAGTGGCAGGGCGGCTGGATCTGTGGGCCCCATCTCAAATAAGACACATATTATCCAGCGACCTATCGCTGACCCTGCTTTTACCAGACAGCAGATGCTACAGGGTTGGCTCTGCAGCGCGCCGCTGCCTTTCAGAGTCTGGTAATGGGCTGCCAGCAGCCAGGAAGAGCACACTGAAATCATTACTAGCTGGACTGACTGTGGAGCCAAGGAAAACATCTCTCCTGTTTGTTGTCAGCACATAGGAGGTCTAGGACTCCTTTTTATAAGCTGTGAGTCTCTCATTAGTGAAGACGTGAAGCATGAAGCCAAGAGTGTCCAATATTCTCATAGGGACTATAAGAGATTCCACAATTATTCAGCATGAGCACATATAGAGGCTAATATAACAGTCCAAATGTAGCTTTTATGACGGTAAAGAATGTGAATGAATGGAAGCTAATTATTCCTTCCAAACGCACTGATCACACCTCCACTGCATATTAATTATCACCCTCAAAGACGGCTTCATCCCTGGTCTACTGAGGGGAAAGGCACGCTGACAGGATGTGCTCTCAAGCCTCGTGATTTGGCGTCGACCGTACTACTGCCGAGGGCTGGAAGCCAAAGCAGAACCCAAGCTCCCCCTAGTGAACGTAACCCTCCACCACAGCGCCCACACCAACCCAAGCTCCCCCTAGTGAACGTAACCCTCCACCACAGCGCCCACACCAACCCAAGCTCCTCCTAGTGAGCGTAACCCTCCACCACAGCGCCCAGACCAACCCAAGCTCCCCCTAGTGAGCGTAACCCTCCACCACAGCGCCCAGACCAACCCAAGCTCCCCCTAGTGAACGTAACCCTCCACCACAGCGCCCACACCAACCCAAGTTCCCCCTAGTGAGCGTAACCCTCCACCACAGCGTCCACACCAACCCAAGCTCCCCCTAGTGAACGTAACCCTCCACCACAGCGTCCACACCAACCCAAGCTCCCCCTAGTGAACGTAACCCTCCACCACAGCGCCCACACCAACCCAAGCTCCCCCTAGTGAGCGTAACCCTCCACCACAGCGCCCAGACCAACCCAAGCTCCCCCTAGTGAGCGTAACCCTCCACCACAGCGCCCACACCAACCCAAGCTCCCCCTAGTGAGCGTAACCCTCCACCACAGCGCCCACACCAACCCAAGCTCCCCCTAGTGAACGTAACCCTCCACCACAGCGCCCACACTGAGGCTGCTGTGGTTGTACAGACTGGCTTCTCTTTGCCTGACAACCTTTCCCATGCCTTACCCAGTCAGTAACATTCACTCTCCAAACCCCCCCCATCTCCTGTCCACTGGTTCCAGACTGGAGTCCCAGATGACGACAGACATCCAGACCATCCTGCAGCTGCTCCAGAGGCAGTCCACCCTGGGTCCTCCAGCCTACAGCACAGTGACCGGCAGCCAAGACTACCTGAGGCCTGCGGTGAGGATCCAGCCCATCGCTGCCCTGGTGCCCACCCATTTCTTCAGCCATGCATCCACACAGGTACGTATGGGTCTGTCTTAGTGCCCTGGAGGCAGTGGATGTTTGGGAATATTCACTGGGTGTGTTTTGTCACGCTGAAGAGCCTGTGCGTACTCTCACGAGACAAAACGTGAGGTGATATTACAGAGACGTGTGCTAATGTGACTGTGTGTGTGTGTGTGTGTGTGTGTGTGTGTGTGTGTCTGTGTGTGTGTCTGTGTGTGTGTGTCTGTGTGTCTGTGTGTGTGTCTGTGTGTGTGTCTGTGTGTGTGTCTGTGTGTGTGTGTCTGTGTGTCTGTGTGTCTGTGTGTGTGTGTCTGTCTGTGTGTGTGTGTGTGTGTGTGTGTGTGTGTGTGTGTCTGTGTGTGTGTGTCCTCAGGGTACTGAACTCAGCCTAGAGAGGACTCTTCCAGACCCCAAAGCCTCGCTGTCAGTCTTGTCCCAGGTGGCTCCCCCCCTGGGGGAGAACCTGACAGCACTCTTTGTACAAAGACACACAATACCACTACCACCACAACAACAGCAACAACCAACCACAACCCATCAACACTCTAAATCCATACTTCTTCCAGTCGACACCTGCTCCCCTTCAGTCCTGCCCCCTGAGAACAACATGTGTCTGGGCCCAGCCTCGGACCCCGGGCCCCCCAGACCCTAGCCCTCACAGGGGGCTTCACCAACACTGGCTCTTACCTGCATAGTGACACTGTAATTACTTTCAGAACAACATTGTTGGGATTCAAATTTACTGTATCTCTATGATACAGTTTAATGAAATATGAAATATCTACAATACCGTTTTCAACAGTAACACAGACATTTCTATAATGCGATTTTCTTAAGCTGTCATCGAAGTAATTACAGAATTACTATTCAACGGTGGGATCAAACTAATGTAAAGTGTTGCCACTCGTATAACTGAAGTATGACTCAGGGTTTCCTGGACGTTTGCATTGCGAGATGTGAGGTGCAGTATGCTGTCGTTATCTTCCTTAAACCATGTGCATTATTCCACATGTACGTGCACCCTAGATGCTCCACTGCCAGCAGCACAGACACCATACGTGCTTGTCCAGGTAGATAAGCTAACGTGCATGTTTGAGAGTGTTTTCTGTTGCATGTTATCAGTCACACCACTGACAAGCAAGTGTGATGTTGGCATGTCTACAAGGCAGTACATTTATGTATTGATTTAATTTTTTGCACTGCTTATTTGAACCAAATGTAGCATATAATATACTGTACTGTACACTCCATGTCCAAACGTTTATTTTTTGTTTTGATATAACACTTGCTTTTACTCTCTTATGTGTGTAGTGTTTGAAACACATGACAAAATGAAAACTAGCAGATGAATAGTCTGAAGGGGTAGATGGGGTGTCGTGCCTATAACCAAGTCCAAAAATCTAATAAATCAACTAATGTAGCCGACATTATATTCATGAACAAAATCAGCAAAATCACATTGTTTTCCATTGTTATTGTAAGTCAATGCACATTCATGTTAAAGAACATCTTGTATGAATTACAGATGTCAAACAAAAAAAAAGAAAACTATTATTACTTATAAATCCTAATAAATCTATGATGGGATTTGGTTGTTAATGAAATATTAGATGTAGCACTTCAGTAGCTTCTCTCATTATGTGGGAGATATAAAATTATAAACACAAACATTCACTTTTTGAACTTCCAAATAGATATTTTCCTACAAAGCGTTCGAGTGGAGCTACCTTTATCACCTGAACAAGTATTTGCACTACAGAGTTTGAACACTCAGCAATGCAGTTCCCTTTCCTCTTATGTCATTTAATTTGGTACTGTCATAGAATGCATAAAGCACGCGTAATTAAAGAAAAATCTACTTTTGAAGTCATTTTGATTGTATAGAAGTATCTATACAATTATATCCTTGATATTATAATACTGCATCGCATGTTAGTAGGATGAAGTACAACAGGAGGATGTGACCGACATGCCCACTGGGCATGAGGCTCCTCCCACAGGGCATGGAGGCTCCGCCCACAGGGCATGAGGCCCCGCCCACATGGCATGGAGGCTCCGCCCACAGTGCATGAGGCTCCTCCCACTGGGCATGAGGCTCCTCCCACAGGGCATATAGGCTTCGCCCACAGGGCATGGAGGCTCCTCCCACAGGGCATATAGGCTTCGCCCACAGGGCATGAGGCTCCTCCCACAGGGCATGGAGGCTCTGGCAGAGAGAGACTTCCACATCGCTACAGGGGACATGAGACATGAAATCATAAAACCTTGTTTTATGTGTCACTGTCACTCATTTTAAAAAGACTCTGAAAAAATGACCGTTTGAAGACTGAAGCAAGAATACATGTACATTAATGGCAATAAAACATCAGGCCAGTGTTTATGTTTCAGCTGAAGATTGAATCACTTTGTGTCCCTAAAACAAACGTTACAATTTGCAGTATATATACACTTTGATTTTGTGCATTTTAAAAGTCTGTCACTGACACACCTGCAGCACCAGATGTTCTGAATGTCTCAACTCAAATAACTACCTTCATTATGTAAAACACTGTTGGTTTAGGAAATTATCTTACCTATTTTAAGGAATAAAAATATACAAAGAATACAAAATGTTGCTGTGTAATCTGTTTTCAAATCAAAATCCTCATTCTTTGTAGATTGATTGTGTTCACTTTCACGTTACAATAGCAAACCGTGAACCTTTGCCCTCTGACACCAATTACTTACCAAAAAAAAACGATACAGCGCGCACATAGCATTGCTGCATTTCAACTGCTGGAGTTGGAATGCCTCTCAAAAGCTTTGGTTTTCTGCACAAAGTTCTTCCTTTGCCGATTAACTCCAGCTTCTCATTAAAAGTTAACTTTGAAAACTGCGCACATAACACATATGAAACAATGTCCTCCCAGCGGGAACGTTACTAACGGTTAACGTTAGGTTAGCTAGTTTATTAGCTTGTAATCGCATTCCCCACAGCGATCGGACCTTGTCATAGAGTTAGCGATAACAAAGCCCACCCATTTAGAGGGAAGATAGCCTATGATTGGTCAATTTACTGTCAAGTAGCTCCATACACCTCCATTCATTCTGCACTGGACCGTTAGCGCCTTCAAATGGAACTAGGGTGGAACTGCAACCAGTTCAGAAGCCGAAAGTTTCCCGAGTGGCAGTTCTCCCCATAGATACAGATATATATGGTTCTCCCCATATTAATCGTCCCTCTGTAAATTCATAGCTGGACCACCAATCACAGAGCTGCATAGCATTTTCCTCCCAACAACAGAGGAAGCAAAATTCTGATAGGGTGACAAAAGGGATTTTTTAAATTCAACTCTACACATTCCAACACAAACTGAATAGGCAGGATTATCATTTTACTACATAGTAACTCTATTTTTGCAAAATAATTTATCATCTTCATTTATTTATTTTAAAAACTCACAAACAAAAGAAAGGAAGGGGAAAAAAGAAAACAAGTTTTTTGACTAAATCACTGTATTTAAAATACAATTATTTTGTGTTTATTTTCTTTACTTTAGCAACCCAAGGGTTTTCAATCATTACATTTGTGTAATCTTTTCTACTATTGAAATATGTAGCAGTTTCTTAAAATCTCATTAGATATATTCCAGTAAAAGTCGCTACTGTTGTCTAATTGAAGACTCTTTACTGCTGCAATTGATTTCACTTTAAACACCTCTAGGCTTGCTTTAAAACGGTTTGCTGAAATTGCAGATTGTACAGATTGCGGGAGTTTGTTCCAGTACTTGATTACTCTCTCTGGAAGAAAGTTCTGTCTGGTCGATTTGGAACCTTTGAGGGAGCTGAGTAGGCGGCAGCTTGACCTAGAGACGTTGAATAGATTCTGACCATAGTTAACAAGAACATTAACAATTTAGTAAGTTTCTATTAGCTCTCCTCTACATCGCCGTTCTCCAAGGGTAGTCAGTCCGAGAATACTTAAGCGCTCGCTGTAAGGGAGTAGCCCAATTCCATCAATCATCCTTGTAAATCTCCTTTGTACACTTTCAAGATCAAGAATAGTTGACCAGTTGCCATGTCTGGCAGGATTGAAAGGAAAAATTGTCTTTAGATTATCCAACCATGAATTGATCAAATAAATTGAGAACAGATTACTTTTAAAATATATATATTTAGAATAGATTAGGCCCTTGAGGGCCTACATGGCACTGACAGTTCCCCACAGAACCCTAGTGGCGAGTGACAGAATTGCTCAAACAAAAAAGAACAGAAACGAAATCGAAAGTGATTTCATTGACATTGAAATGAAACAGCTGACTCACTTCTGAGTAAAAGGCACTCGATTGGCTATGTTGTGTGCATTCCAGCTATCTTCGGTGGGGTAGCCTACTGACACGACGAGGGGGAAATGGGCACTACGGATGATCAAGTTTGGAAAGATCTTATCGATGTCTTAAGACCCAGGTTGCGCAAACTGATCCAGGTCGAGCCTGTTCTGGATTACCTAGACTTCTTAGACGTAGAGAAAAAAGAACTAATCAAAAACAAAGCAAAGACAGAGAGCAACATCCGGGCTGTTGACTTACTCATTGAAACGCTCAACAGAAACCAGCACCCGGCTGGCTGGTTCAGGTCCTTCGTGGTTGCCCTGTCGGCAGCAGGTTGTCAACATGCTGCGAGTTATGTGGAGGGTCGCCCCCCAAGCCCCTCAATGGAGGCAGAGAATGACTACTGCGTCAGACTTATTGAAGTTCTCTTACCCACACTTTTGGAAATGAAGACTATTGATGTGTCCCGTAGGTGTTTTGAATTAGACATTCTCAACCAGGAGGACCTCGAAGTTGTGAGTAGTCTATGTAGGCCTACTGTCTGTTAGCCTGTGTGCCAACTACTTGACAACTCACACCCATAGCGTACCTACACCATTGCATGTTTTGAATTAGGCTACATAAGTAGAGCTATATAAACGTCTGTAATAGTCAATGAAATTGTATTATTGTGCTGTAGATATAGCCAACGGTGTATTTTATGTGTTCATATTTACTATTTGTAGTTCCAAGGTTGAACCAGAAGGGGGGGTACTAAACCACTAATTAAGCATCTGAAAGAGTTTCTAGATTACACGGTGCAGTGTAATCATGTTCAATAATATCTTAGATTTCAGGTAAAACCCCAAAAGAAGGAGCTCGTGAACTGCTGCGTAGGGTGGTAAGATGTCCCCCTGGCTGGTTTCTCCACGTTCCTGCAGGCCTTGCGAGACACGGAGCACCTTCCCCTGTACAGGGAGCTGACTGGAGGAAGCCCCGGGGAGGAGGGGAATGGTAAAACGAGTCATTCTATATCATCGGACTTTTATTTACATGTATTAATTTAGCTTTTATGCAAACCGACATACAAATTAAACAAGTTAAATTAAGCCAAAATATTAAGCCATGTTGTTGTTTATTTTATTCTATGTTAAATCGCAATGGGGTTTCTATTTATTTTATTAAACTTGACCTCAATTAAAATTGTTTTTGTATAGGCCATATTACAACCAATGTCACAGTGGGCTTCGCATCCGCCCATAGAACTGCCCCTCAACCGACCTCTCAAGTAAATGTGTACAGTGATTGATTCAACCCTGTACTAAAATGTTTCTGCTGCTGCCCCAAGACCCAGGTGAGGACGGGGAGCCTGGTAGCCTTGTCTCTGCAGACGGAGCTCCAGGGGAAGCAGCCACCCAGGACCAGACAGCCACCCAGGGCCAGACAGACCCGAGGCCTGGAGCCTTGGAGGACGACACCCTGGACAGCAGCGGCATATCAGGGATGAGCATGGATGAGTCTTTAGACGCTACAGGTCAGATCATCCTAATTACAAGGTGCACCATAGTGAAGTAGTAGCAGTAATGGTATGAACATTAGTAGTGTAGCAGTAATGGTAGGAACTAGGAACATTAGGAGTGTAGCAGTAATGGTAGGAACATTAGTAGTGTAGCAGTAGTAGCACTGTAGCAGCCAGTCGTAGTACTTATTAGTACTAATGGTAGAAGCAAAATCAAATCAAATGCATTTATCTGTGTCTTTTTACAAGCTATGTCACAGAGGGCTTCACTCACGCCCACAGTACTGCACCTAGAGTCCTAGACCAACCTAGACTCTCGTGGAAGACGAGGAGAAACTCCTAGGAAAACTCAGTGGGAGCAGTTCAGTGCGGGCGCCCCTCATCCAGAGTATTCGTAGTAGCAGTAGTACTATAGTTGTAGCAGTAGCAGTACTAATAGTAGTCAGTCAGTCACAGTATTCCAAAGTCACCAGGAGAGGGGGCATTTGAGTCATTTTCATTTAAGTTTAAGGCTGAATCCCAATAGTCTGTCTTACCCCTACCCCTTACCCCTAGCCCTTAGTTTACCCCTCCCCCTTACCCCTAGCCCTTAGTTTACCCCTACCCCTAGCCCTTAGTTTACCCATAGCCCTTGTGTCTCGACTGAGGGCTAAGGGCTACATAGCCCTATGAAATGAGACGCCACTTGGTTACGGTTACGTATATCGATGTCTCCAAAGCAAGTAGTGTTATGCACTGATATCAAACGAAATTAGTTTGAAATTCTCTGCTAATGAAGTTTAATTAAAACTGTAGACATGCATGGAGTCTATTCAAGTAAATGCGGCACTGTTGTGCAAATCAGCAATGTAATGTTAACGTAGCAAACTATTTTTTTAAACGTTTCAATTAAGAACATGGTTGCAAATATGTACAAGACTGTGTACAGCACAAAACAAGGCTGTCATAATCAATTATCTAAGCCGAAAATATTACATTTATGGGACTCTGGATGATCTGTCCGCCATTGTTGCAGGTAGCGCAGTATTCACATACCGCTAGGTTTCAAGTAAGCTCCCGAGCTCACTTGGTTTTAATGGTTGTATACCCCTTCGTCTTAGCCCTACTCCTCGATCAAAAAGAGTATTGGGACACCACTTACTCTCAGGGGAACGTGCAAAACTAAGGGCTAGGGGTAATGGGGAGGGGTAGGGGGGAGGGGTAAGGGGGAGGGGTAAGGGGGAGGGGTAAGGGCTAGGGGTAAGGGGTAGGGGTAAGGGGGAGGGGTAAGACAGAGTTTGGGATTCGGCCTAAGTTGTACCCAATTTAATTTTGTATATCTTCTGACTTCACATAATAATTGCATGCATTGTATGTGATTATGTTTAGACTGCAGGAAAATAAGATCATAAGCATGTCGTGTGTACAGAAAATGTAAAGAGACTACTGTGATCTGTTTAGATCTTTACCAAGAACAGGAAGAGCAAAGTAGTGACAGCCTGGACGTCTCACTCGCAGGTAATTCCCAGACAGAAATATACAGTTAGCAGCACTGTCCGTTTCTCTTCAAATCATCCACAAATCATTCAGTATTTGTACTGAATCACATATTGTCCCCAGTTTTGATCTTTGAAGCTCTCCCTCAAAACTAGGCTAAACAGAGTCTGTCTCACGTTTCATATGGAAGAGATTGGGGTTGGACACCTTTGGAAGAAGGTGGACACGCTGGAAATATGCAGCTTCGCAAAGCTGGCCTCAAATGAAGGCCAAATGTTCCGACCAGCGTGTTAGACATACAATATCATGAATTCACAATCAGTCAGCTGAAAGCTGTAGACTCTCGTCACATTTTCCTCAGCCAGGCATCATGGTGACGCTGAGTTAGCTCTTCTGGTTTTTGTCTCTATAGATCAAAGCACATTTACATTTACATTTATTCATTTAGCATACGCTTTTATCCAAAGCGACTTCCAAGAGAGTAATGAAAGACAGTAGAGTAATGAAAGACAGTAGAGTAATGAAAGACAGTAGAGTAATGAAAGACAGGGTTTGAATGGGTGAGTTTCGAGAGCTTGTCCTATTTGGAAAGTATGTTCCATGTGTATCATAACAGACCTCACAGATGTTAACATGTGCAGAGCATAGCCACGAGACTCCAAATTGCAAACACATGCTATACAGGCTAGGAGCTCTGCATTGCAATTCTTTGATTTTGTATAAAAATAGTTGCAATTCAGAAAACAAATCTAGTATGAGAGTGATGCTTGTAGCCAGATATCAATGTGCTTCTTCCTGAAGCAGCTGTCTCCCTATTCCTTTCACATCGCTGACATGATTGGTACACTGAGCCAGCCAATCAATTTCTGTCAGTAGCCCACCAGAAGGGTTGCCGTGACATCATCCAGGTTTTATTTGGAGCGGGGAGTCAGGGGAGAGGAAGGAGTTCTGACAGGTGGGCCAGGAGAGGGGGGCTCTGCCAGGTGAACACCCACACAGACAGACGATGCCAATCAAACACGTCTCTCATGAGGGCCTTTTATTATTGCTCTCATTACTCGCCAACTCAACTCTCACATTTGTTCTCATTACATCACTATTAAGGCAACAAGATACAATTTGTTCCACCATGTTGGAGTATAATTTAATACACGTACGCTTGGATTTTGGAGGACTTCCCAGTTAAGGCAGAGAAAGCGCACACGTCCTAGGTTCATTTTCCATCCCTGTAAAGCAGTTACATATGAGCTCTCCAGTTGGCAATAGGATTTCAGTATTTTTGAATTAAAACGAGTCCCTGTGGCTTTGCTATCTTGTTGACATTGTGTTTAGCATGGCTAATGGTGGAATTTCCGCTAGTAAGTCTAAGGTCTGGGAACTGCTAGGACAAGACTGGGAGATCACCAGGGCCGCAGTCTACTTCCTATTGACTTTAGGATCCTATCTCTCAATCTCCTGCTTTCAGCCTCATTCCATTTTATTACTGAGCCTTAACACAGGCCTGAGTCCTCTGACAGAATGATCCAGAAAAGAGAGAAGGTTTGCCCTGTACATGATGTTATTCTAACAGAACGCTTGAGGTCAGCTCAGCGGAACATCAAAACAACGACAAGCAGAGCCTTTTCCTGCTGAGAGAGTAGGAACCGTGGGCCCTGACCGCAGGTTGCTGACTGAAGCTCTGCTTTACTTTACAGACGCCAGCGACACCGCGAGCTCTGCTGGAAGCCCCGGGAAAGCTGACATCGTCCTTCGAGATTATCAGATGGAGGTTGCGCGACCTGCCTTGGAGGGAAAAAACATCATCGTCTGCCTCCCGACAGGAAGCGGCAAAACCCGAGTTGCTGTGTATGTTACTAAGCAACATCTGGACGGCAGGAGGAAGGAGGGGCTGCCTGGGAAAGTGGTGGTCCTGGTTAACAAGGTACCACCTGTGGCCTCACCTCCGTACACAAGCAGTGCTAGTGCGTTCTGTTCCTCCCTAGACCTACTCTACTCACGTCAGGCATGCACATGTCTACTAGACCTACTGTACTCACGTCAGGCATGCACATGTCTACTAGACCTACTGTACTCACGTCAGGCATGCACATGTCTACTGTACTCACGTCAGGCATGCACATGTCTACTGGTGGAAAGAGAGATTCTGTGGGAATGTTGTAGAGTGGAAAATGCTGTGCCACAATCAATCAATGTGGTATCACGCACCACAAATGATAGGTTCAGTTCAGAGTAACAAAAACAGCATTTTACAACATTGCAGTATGGCTCTGATTTTCAGGCTCAAACTCTTTCTCGTCAGGATAGTTTTACTGTGTCAGTGTTTAATGAAAACCATGTAAAAGTTGCTACAATAGCACAGTAGTGGTAATCTAACCTTAACAGTCATGTAATTTCTTTAGTAAGTATTCGACTATCTTCCCCATATGACCTGCTCTGAGTATGGCATCTTGTTCATTAAGGGGAGGGGGATTTTTATTTAAGGAGAGTTTCTTAAACCAGCTAAAGGAGATCCAAATAAACAAAGGGGAAATGGAATTTCCGCTAATAAGTCTGAAAGGAGAGGGGCCTTATCTTGTTGCAGCAGCTACAAGCTGATACACAGATAATGCCCTCTACAGCCTTACACTGATTACATTCAGAGTCATGTGATCTCTGTCCTTCAGGTGCCCTTGGTTGAGCAGCATTACTCCACGGAGTTCTGGAGGTTTCTGAAACACCAGTACAAAGTGGAGAAAGTCAGTGGAGACTCCCAGCTCAAAATCTCCTTCACTCAGATAGTCCAGAAGAACGATATTATAATCTGCACTGCCCAGATCCTGGAGAACTACTTGGAGAGGGCCAAGGATGGCGACGATGACGGGATTCAGTTATCAGGTTTGGCAAAAATCTTCTTGACGTTCGACATTTCCTTAATTGTCCTAACCGTTCCAGAGAAAGATTTTTTTACGTCACATTTATTCAACTTTGACATGTATACTGCACGGTATACAGTATATTCATATTGATGAGATTGATTATCAAAGGGGTTCATTTGAGTTCTGTAGGCAAGTCACCTGCCCTGCATGGTGCCACTGCCAGGGTTCAGAACTGCCAGGGTTCAGACGCCTCCATGTGTCTCCTCTGGGAGCTCATCTGACAGCTTCTTGTCAAAGTCATCTGTTTCCACCTCTCCCGTCCGCTACTGTTGGCTCTCCCCAGTCCAGAGAGGAACCCCAGCCCCCCCTTCCCCCCCCCCAGCAACCCCCTTCCCCTCAGTGGAACATATGCTGTTTGTTGAAACGCCTCAGAGACCGTTTCAACGCTTTTTTTTTCCTTTTTTCCCTTCCTCTGGCTTCCAAGGCCACACGTCTGTTAAAGCCATCAGCGGCTGGCTGTTCATATCCACATGAGAGTCTCTGTCACTGCGTCAGGCAGGCTGTTCCACTCCACACTCCCAGAGGCCCTCCAGAGACCTGCCTGCCTGACCCCCTTAAGAAGTTGCATTTGCAGCTTCCTCTACGATCTGTGAATGCTTCTTGGCTCGTAACACATCTCACATTGCTGCGAAACGCACATTTCACACTAGTCTTGTTTCGGGGTTTTGCTGACCGTGGGGTGTGGTTCAAACTGCGGCGTTGGAATTCCTAGAAAAGTGCTGGCTTGTTTGGGGAGACACTGAGCCAGGGTGTAATTTGTGAGTGTAAAAAAGCCATCTCCATATTTACAGTACAAGTTCTAAACCAGAGACGAGACAAGAAGATCACATACCGTGGCTTTGCTGGAGGGAAATCATTTCTTAGAACCCTGCAGCAGCTGAAACATCCCCTCCAGCACAGTGCTGTAGCATAGGAGTGAGACGTTGTGCTCTGCTAAGACTACGACCCATGTCGTGTTCTCTCTCAGCTGTACCAGACAAGCTGAGGGGCTGACCTTACCGTTTAACCAAACGTACCCCATGAATCCTGACGGTGTGCTATACTGATCGTGTTGAATCCTGACAGTGTGCTATACTGATGGTGTGTTTTCTGCCTCACAGATTTGACCCTCATTGTAATTGATGAGTGTCACCACACACAGAAGGGAGCCGTCTACAACAAGATCATGATCCGCTACCTGAAACAGAAGAAGAGGAACGCTTCGTTGAAGAAGTTAGGGAAGAAGACCGTGCCCATTCCTCAGATCCTGGGCCTCACCGCCTCGCCTGGCGTCGGAGGAGCCAAGAAGATGGCCAAAGCGGAGGAGCACATTTTACGAGTAAATACTTTCTCTTCCCTCCTTCCCCCAATCTTCTTTCTCTTCCCTCCTCCCCCCCCTCTTTCTTTCTCTCGTCGGTCTCTCTCACACACACTATTCCCACAGCCTTGATCTCCTCTCACTCAGATCCCCCTCCCCTGCCTGGTCCTAGGCCTTCCCTCTTGATTCTGTTAGTGCCTCGCTCAGCCTTCCAAGCTGTTTCCAATCTTCCACACAGCCCCTGCGCGCTGGGCAGCCGTAAACCTTCATCTGCCTGTCATACTTGCACCGCAGAGGGAAAGCTTCTTTTTTTTCTTTAAAACTGTAGTGGTGCTCATCTATCATTAGCACACCACTACATAAAACACCCTTAGTACTGTGACATAGTACACCTACGATCTGATTACATTTTCTCCTGTTAGACCTCTAGTATTTGTGCCGATTACCCTGTATATCGTGTGTCCAATGATCCGTCTTTGTTTTGTGTTGTGTAGATCTGTGCAAACCTGGATGCTTCTGAGATCTTGACTAAGACTGAGAGTCTTGAACCTAACAAGAGGGAACCACATAAGAGGATTGCCACGGCTGAAGAGAGGAATGAGGTGGAGCTTTTATTTCAGATTAAACTCCCCTTTGGCCTGAATTTGCCTATTTGGTTCGATTGGAAAGTAAAACAATAGCAGACCTACATCTGAGGAAGGCCTGGGAGGCGTCATGGTTTAACTGTAAACAATGTTTCCGCCTCTCCAAGGAAGTCTTGAAGTTTTCGGAATCTTTATAAAAACCTCCTTATTCAGAGTTTTGATGTTAATAGCGTTGCTCTGTTTTATCACATTTTGCTCGAGCTAATTAGTCCCTGCAGCCTCCATGATTCGATGACCTCACTGAGGTATTGTGCCAGGAAAACTAACACAGACTTTTTCAACAAACTCTCTTTCTCCAGGATCCCTTTGGGGATGTAATCAAGGGCGTCATGAGAGACATCCATGGCCACAGTGAGCTGTCTCCCACCTGTGACCTGGGCACCCAGAACTACGAGCAGTGGGTGGTTCTGATGGAGCAGAATGGTGAGAGTTCCCTTCTTCTTAAACTACATCTACCCTAAAGCTGTGTCATCCAACTAGCCTGAATGTATTCCTCGTCAAAAATAGAAATAAACCTTAACAAACCTTACACAGGATAGGGGAATATAAATCTGTCTTTCTTACAGCTGCAAAAGAGGAGAACCAGAAGGTGCGTGTTTGCGCAGAGCACCTCCGCAGGTACAACGAGGCGTTGCACCTGAGCAACACCATCCGCATGAAGGACGCCTTCAGCTTCCTGCACAAGTTCTACAAAGAGGAGAAGAAGAAGAAAATGGCTCCGGAAGAGGACGAGCCCATAAAGATAACTGAGACGGAGATGTTCCTCTTCCAGCTCTTTAAAGGTACGGCACAATACTGGAGCGACAACACAAGCACAGAGTTTGTTGATAATGTACTGTATAACGGTACGTACTGTATGTACTGTATAACGGTACGTACTGTGTGTTTTACTGTAGTAAAACAACACACAGGCACCAACACACGCTGAGATGTGAGCTAGATAAATGGTCGTCTGTATTTGTAAGTCACAGTCCTCGTCATCCCTGTTTGGCAGGAAAGAAAGCCCAACTGCAGGAGTTGACCAAGCATCCGGAGTATGAGAACAACATCTTGTCTCAGCTGAGAACCACCGTTCTTCAGGAGTTCACCAGCAGACTGGATGCGAGAGGGATCATCTTCACTAAGACGCGTCACAGTGCCATAGCTTTAAGCCAGTGGGTTCAGGACAACCCAAAGTTTGCCGAGGTGGGAGTGAAAGCGTGCTACGTCATCGGAGCGGGGGACCAGAGTGAAGTGAAACCAATGACCCTTGTGAGTGCACTCCTGTAACATGCAGGTTTCTGGGACCACAGTACATGATAACATGAGGACTACGTCTGAAATCGATGTTTCTTGTCCCCTTTGTTTCCATCGCTGTTTAAATGGTCACCATCCATGTGTTCTGTGTTCTACGCGAGATGCTTCATGTCATGTAATCGATCTCTGTTCCAACCCTCTCCCTCAACGCACGTTCAGGCCGAGCAAAGGGAGGCATTGAAAAAGTTCCGGATCGGAGATGTGAACTTGCTGATCGCCACCACTGTGGCGGAGGAAGGTCTGGACATAGCAGAGTGCAACTTTGTCATCCGATATGCCCTCGTGACCAATGAGATAGCCATGATCCAGGTCAGTGGGATTTCGAGATAAATGCCTAAAGCCAAATCTGAACTGAAGTCAAAACTTTGTCTGGTCAGTTTTCTGGGGTGTTTGATGGCTTAACAAACAGACCACCATACTTGTCATCCTAGTTACCAACTCTATAGGTGTATCTCAATAGAAGAGCATTTGACTGCAGAGGGTTGCAAGTTCATATCTCACCCTATACAGCACGGGCTAAAAATGTGTTCTGCATGAACTTGAGTATGAGCCCCACCATGACTGGTGAGCCCCACCATGACTGGTGAGCCCCACCATGACTCAGAGCCCCACCATGACTGGTGAGCCCCACCATGACTCAGAGCCCCACCATGACTCGTGAGCCCCACCATGACTCGTGAGCCCCACCATGACTCGTGAGCCCCACCATGACTGGTGAGCCCCACCATGACTGGTAAGCCCCACCATGACTGGTGAGCCCCACCATGACTCAGAGCCCCACCATGACTCAGAGCCCCACCATGACTGGTGAGCCCCACCATGACTGGTGAGCCCCACCATGACTCAGAGCCCCACCATGACTGGTGAGCCCCACCATGACTCGTGAGCCCCACCATGACTGGTGAGCCCCACCATGACTCAGAGCCCCACCATGACTGGTGAGCCCCACCATGACTCAGAGCCCCACCATGACTCAGAGCCCCACCATGACTCAGAGCCCCACCATGACTGGTGAGCCCCACCATGACTCAGAGCCCCACCATGACTCGTGAGCCCCACCATGACTCGTGAGCCCCACCATGACTCGTGAACCCCACCATGACTGGTGAGCCCCACCATGACTCAGAGCCCCACCATGACTGGTGAGCCCCACCATGACTGGTGAATGTTGTTCCTGTTTCCTGTGCGCTGTAAGGCGCGGGGCCGAGGCCGAGCGGAGGACAGCAGCTACATCCTGGTGGAGGAGCAGGGCTCAGGAGTGGCTGAACGGGAGTATGTCAATGAGTACCGGGAGAGCATGATGAGCAAGGCTATCGAGAAAGTCAAGAAGCTTGATCCAGCGGTGTATGAGAAAAGGGTAAGCAGTGTTTCCCCTACCATTATATTAGGGGGGCTATAGCTTGCTTTTTTATTAAACAAACTAAATGGCCTTATGTTATGTATCTTTTTTACATGACGGCATGTCATTTCTGTCATTAAAAGAAACACAAAATCCCCAAGCTGTAAACCTAAGCGCAGGGTGTTCAGTTTCCTGTAGGCCAGTCCTGCTTTGAATATCCTGAATCATAAGGGGTTTATTCATTGTTAAATGACTTGACCACCCTCGAGTCACAGTCTCCAAGCCCACAGAGCTCAGACTGATCTCCCGTGTTTGGTTGCTCTGCTAGATTCTAGAGTATCAGCTCCAGGCTATTATGGAGAACAGAGTGAAGAAGACCAAGAAGAACCTGAAAGCCATGATGCTGGAGAGTCCTTCCAAAGTCATGTTCAACTGTAAAGGCTGCAGCAAAACGGTCTGCTCTGGGGAACACGTTCAGATCATCGAGAGTATGCACAGAGTCAACGTTTCTGCACAGTTTGGGTAAGAAGTTTCAACAAATCTCTTTCTAGCTGGTAGTACTATACTATAGAATATATACAATATATGATTAGCAAAATGACATATTTTCTTTCTTTTTTTTTGCAGTGAACTTTTGATTAAAAGAGAAAACACATACCTTCGGGAGCGGATGCTGGACTATGAGACCAATCTGGTCATAGCTTGCAAGGACTGTGGGCAGGTACAGTGTGACAACTTTACTGTAGAGTCGGGCTGCATCATGGCCTTCACTATCCATGCAGTCTCCACTGGTACAAACCTGTCTGGGTCAATTGTAATGGAATGTGTCTTTGACTATCGGTGAGGTTTCCATTAATTCTTCTGGTTCTTGAAATCAGATGACACATAATCTGTAATTAGGGGAGAGCTCAGTGGTTAGAGCACTAGATTACAGCTCAAGAGGTCAAAGGTTCAACACCCCTTCCCACCCCCTCTTTGGATAAAAGTCTCTTCTGAATGAATGACTGAATAGGAACCACAGGTACATGTGCAGTACCTTACAGGAGAGCGTTCTCTGTAGAAGCTTGTTTAACGTGTGACTGTGTGCTGTTTCAGGAGTGGGGTTCCATGATGCTGTTCCGCGGGATAGACTGTCCCTGCCTTCACATCAAACACTTCGTAGTGACCTTTGATGGAAGGAACAAGACTTACACCAAGTGGAGTGAACTCGCCATCAAGTTCCCTGCCTTTGACTACGCTGAGCATGCCAGTCTAGTGGCTCACAGCTCTGAGGAGGATGAAGACAGCATGTAGAGACAGCATGTAGGGGCTGGGGGGCACAGGGACTGGAATGACGTTGCTGTCGTTGTGGTAGTGTTTGCATGCAACAGTATGTGTGTCTTTTTAAATTTGCAGTCCAAATATGAGGAAGCAATCGATTTGATTGCTCTCGTCTTCTGACCGCAGTGAGCATGTTTGTCTTTCTCTCTTTAAACTTCTCATCAGTTTGAGAAACAGATTTTGTTTACACGGTGAAGAGGATGTAGATGGGGTACGGGTCAGACATAACAAGTGATCATCAGCCGAACCGTGTGTTGAATCAGTGTGAAAGCCAAGCTAAGTGTCCCTTCCCAACCTGTGCGAACAACGTCAATCAGAAGCAGCAAAGTTAGCTACTTAACAACGTGAATGAATCACTGATCGCAAACTGAATTATGGATCACGGGTTAAGTGACACGCTTCATCTGCCTCTGCCGGTTCTCTGGGGGCTGTACTCTGTCGTTGTCGTCGTCCCCCCTCGGGCCTCCTGCGGGCCTCCTGTCGTCCCCCCCCTCACAGCACACCTGGCAGCCCACATGCTTGGATGAGATCTGACAGACAGGTGGGGGGATGGTTTTACCATTATACACAGCTGCTTAAGAACAGGCTCCCAGTGCTCCTGAGCTGGGAGGGGGAAGTCACACACACACAGAACTGTTAATCTGGACAAGATGGTTCAAGACATAGGTTGAGGGAATGCCATCCAGGGATATATGCGGCCACATAAAGTGCATT
Source organism: Mallotus villosus (assembly GCA_903064625.1). Classification (NCBI taxonomy): domain Eukaryota; kingdom Metazoa; phylum Chordata; class Actinopteri; order Osmeriformes; family Salangidae; genus Mallotus; species Mallotus villosus. The sequence goes on from CAEFZP010002633.1 coordinate 57,414, forward strand.
TGCTGCAGATAAGATTTTGTTTCATTTGTTATAAAAATATAAAAATACTAAAAACTCTTTCTGGGTTAAGTCTCTTCCTATTTGACATTCATTTTACTTTCAGTCGGATTGTATATTGTGTGTTGTTTGTGTACTTCTGACACAACATGACGGATGAGTACAGTGCTTACATGTGTGTATCAGTTGTCGATAATTGCTTATAAACAATGAATTGTCAATGAAAAACCAAGTCTTTCTATACTTAATATCATACAGTGCGTAATATTCATCGTAACCATTGGTTATGGTTATTTGGCACTCATTGGTTTTTTTCACAATGCATGCTTCATATTTTGGCTACCCGCAAAGTTTGGGGTTATCTTGTTGTTATGATCAGTGACCTATGCACTTTTGTAAAGCTCTCTCTTGGAATTAAGTCGCTTTGGATAAAAGCGTCTGCTAAATGAATAAATGTAAATTATGATTATCGTCCGCATTTAGGGTCACAATTTGAAATAGCCTATACCTCCAATACATATTTAGAAGGAACTGTACCTGTTACACTTTCAAAGACAGGCGGAGGAATTTGTGTACCTTAATTAACACTTGCTCAGATATAAGCTACTGTACCGTGTTTTTCCTTTTTGCAAATATGGGTTAGTTATGATCTGTGGTCGAGAAGCCATTGTTCCAACAAGTTCAGCGCTGGAGGAAAGTTACGCTGACTTCGAGGAGGCATCGCTGTGACTAGTAACAATTTCCAACTCTCTTCGCGGATACATCACGGAGTTAAATGGTACACGAGGATCCAAGTTACATTTCTGTCCGATGGGAAGGATTTACGTTTTTCAGTTAATGAAGTTATGGTTTAATCAAAGCGCAGCTGTATTGTTTAGTTTTTTTCCCATTTGTAAGCGATACAATTACTCGGCACTCGAAGTCGCCTGTGATCCACGTCCGCAAACCTTTAGGATTCCTCAGATTGAGAGCTGCATGTCCATTCGCCAGTGAATGTCGTTAACAGCAACGGTGCTACCATGGTTAGTAAATATACCTGTACTTCTAACCGGCGCTTTCATGATGCACTTTTCAAAAATAAGTGATTAGGTTACTTTAGTGAAAACGAAGGCTATAGGCTACTTGAAGTGCGTAACAATTCATTTGAAGATCAAGCAACATTTAATTGTCTAAAGAGATGAAAACTGATGCCAAAGTTTTCCTCGTATAATACGTTATGCTGTGGATTTCACAGAAGGTTTTTGCAACTTAGTTTCACCCTCACCTTTACAGGGCTGCGGCAAGGTGTTTTGGGGGCTGGTAGGGGCGGCTGTCGTCATCACGTTAATAACTGTACCCACTGCAATTTATTTGAACAGTAAGTTACTTTTTTTGTTATTCATGGCTATTTAAACATGGTCTTCCATATGTTGTGACAGAAAGTTTGGGGTATCTTTTGTAATAGGCTATAGCTTGTGACTGGTTGCGGAAAACGAATCCTTTTAAAGTACTTAAATAAATAAGGACAAAATCGTTTTTCTTCACAACAGTATGATAGGCCTATGCGCTGATCACTTTTGGCTGTTGGCTGTAGAGTGAAACCGTTATTGATGTAATGTGACTTTACATCACCTATTACCGATTAACGTGTGCATCCATGTGGCACCGCGAAGTGTACTAGTGGAGGGACCAGCAACAGTGCTGTACTATATGTTCTGTCCATTTCATTCACAACCTTTGAACTATTGATCATCTGTATGGAATGGGAATGTCGTTTTCGTTCACGTTTCATTAGACGTTGACAGCTAGTTACATGACAGCATTTAACAGTTAAGGCCTACAGTATTACTGTACAGTATTTGTGTTGTGGTAAACACCAGTCAAGTGGATTCTCTTGTTCCAGGGAGGGATGGCAGTGGCACAAAGAGATCTTTCACCCTAGACGATTTCTTCAACGACACTATTCAATACAGAACATATAGTTTGTGGTGGATATCAGGTATCAACAGTCATTCAGTACAACGTTTGAGATTCTTTCAAAAAGGTGAATGGATTGTAGAAACAGTTTGTTGTTTCCTTTCCCCCTGTAGATCATGAGTACCTGCATAAAACAAGACAAGGCAATGTCATCCTGTACAATGTGGAAACCAAGGAGACGTCGCAATTTCTGAGCAACAAAACCTTTGTAAGAAAACTTGTGTATTTGATTCACACCCTTGTGTTGGTGATCGGTATTTACCTGAAGCTTTGATGTTGCAGGAACAAGTGGAAGCTAATCGGTATTATGTGTCCCCTGATCGCAAATATGTCTGTTTTGAAAGCAACTACACAAAGGTAATTTTTCTCCCCTATTCCAGACATGAAAGTCTGTTACATCTCTGAAGTTACAGTAAACTAGCAGAATAGAGACCCCTAGGGGCTCCACGTGAGTCTGCTAAGGAATCTTTGCTAAGTCACCTAAAGTTATTGATTCACCATTCAACACTCCTGTTGTATGTTTTAGTTTACCTATTAACCTTCTACAGGAAAAGAAAAGTTGAAAAGTGATGTGACCCATTACTGTTGCTTGTTTAATGTTTCAACAGCAATGGAGATACTCGTACAGTGCGTCATACTCCTTATTTGACCTGGAGAGTTCGTAAGTGAATTCTGGAGTTTTCGTTCTAGAGTCTCATCGAATTTGTCAAGAAGAAATCTCTGTTGTTGTTTGACAGAATCAGGAGAGCCGTTATATTATACATTATTTACAGATGTAATATCATGATCTGTATCTCATTGTCCACTTTTATTCCCCAGAACATTCATTCCATTAAACATTCCAGAAGTTGTGCAATACTTAACCTGGGCCCCTGAAGGAAACAAACTGGTAAAGAAACGAATCTCCTAGATTCTAGTCCTCTGTTATGAAAACTTATCAAGAACACATGATATTCAACTGATAAGGTGTAATGTTGTATCATATATCTCACACAATGAATCTCAATCCTTCATGGGTAGGATTGACATGGTTACGAGTCACCATGGTGGGAAGCATGTACCTCAGCAGCTAGTGTTATCTTCCTCCCATGGAAAGTATGGAAAAATGTTGGCCTTGACAGATAAACATGCAAAAGATGTCAGGAGTTTGTAGAGTGTGAAGACATGTTTAGACGAGCTCCGTGTCTAGCTGTTCCCACAGAGTAGCCGTAAGTCTGGAAGAGGAACTAGAAAAGGAAGGAAAGCTGGAATAACCGGAATCTCCTCCTCAGGCCTACATCTGGAATTACAACATTTATTTGAAAGCGAATGCCACAGCCCCTGCCGTTCAAGTGACCCACAACGGAAAGGAAAATCAGATCCTGAATGGCGTCCCTGACTGGGTGTACGAAGGTGAGTACCTTCACTGCTGTTTCTCTTTTTTGAGGGGGAGGGTAGGAGAAGGGTAGGGGCAGGTCGAGGTTACAAGGTCAAGTATCTGGTGGCATGTTTGATGTGTTGGTTTCCTTTCTCCAGAGGAGGTGCTTTCATCAGATAAAGCAGTATGGTGGTCAACAACTGGAAAGTTTTTGGCGTATGCTGAGTTTAATGACACTGAAGTGCACACTATTGAATATCAGTACTACGGGCCAGAGCAGTACCCGCAGACAGTCAGCATCCCGTACCCCAAGGTGGGTAGCCTTGTGTGCTGCAGCAAGTCAATCATGGATGCTTTCACCCAGTCAATGCTAAATGCTATTCAATAGTTTCATATGTGCATTAGGGATTATTTTATTTATTCAAGCTACTGGATATCCATGAAATACTACTTATATTCATATTTATCGTACTGTATATGTAAGTTAACGTTTGCTAATGCCTTGTATTTCCTATCAAGTCTGGCTCAACGATTCCCAAGGCCAAGCTGTTTGTAGTTGACACCGAGAACCCTTCCAGACGCACTCAGGTGGTTGTTCCAGAAGCTGTTGGTTCAAGGTACACCCGAGGCACCTGTGCTATTTCTGTTAACGCGACGGATGTGGGTTTATCTGCTTGTTTTTCCACACGACAAAATCGGTGTCTCCAGACATGTCCTTCTGTTTGTGTGAACGCAGCGATCACTATTTGAGTTCAGTGGTGTGGGTGACAGATGAACGCATCGCAGTTCACTGGCTCAGCAGGAGGCAGGATCACGTCCTCTTACAGACGTATGACTTTGATGGGAACGGCTGGAGTGAGAAGCAGGTACTGTATGCTGACGGTGAAGAGTCAACCGTGTGGTTAAAGTAAACAACACGGAGTCAGTGATCTGGGATCCAAGGTGATTGTCTTGATATGCCTGCAACATTTTGTTCCCTCTAGAAATTTGAGCAGAGGAGTAAGACGGGGTGGATCGGTCGCGTAAGTTGACTTGAGGAAGCACATTGTGTCAGCACACTAGCTTGCTATGTACAGGAAGTATAACGTCATCATTTGTCAGTGGTTTGTTCCTGCAGTATTCTCCCCTCCCTGCCGTCTTTGCGGAGGACAACCTCAGCTTCTACAAAGTGATGAGTGACTCAAACGGATACAAACACATCCATCATGTCAAAGATGTAAGTTTTTACACAAAACCATTTTTGAAAATTTACAAATGTGATGTTCATATGGAGATAATCACTAGACTAGGGTGTTGCATGAACTCTCATACAATATAAAATGATGGACTTCTGAAGATATCTGTGTATCATTCCAAAGGGAAAAGCGACGGCCGTAACCACAGGGAAGTGGGAAGTCATACGCATTTCCAAACTCACAAAAGATGCCATGTAAGAACGTCCACATCAGTAGTGTTTAGTGCTGATCATCAAGTCATGTGTTGGTTGGAAGTTATGTGGGGAAACTGTGAATGTTTTGTTTCTCACAGATATTATATAAGTAATGAGCATCAAGGACGACCTGGACAGAGAAATCTTTACAAGTAAGACACCCGTGTTCTCAGCCCTCCGTCCCGGTTCCTGGAGAGCTTCCCTCTTGTAGGAGTTCTATCCAACCTCAGTTGTAACTCAGCTAATTACATCAGCAAATGAGTAGAAAGAAATGCTCAATTATGGCGGAAGCAAAAACCTACAGTACAGAACCGTACCAGTGCTCTTCAGGAACTGGGTGGGGATACAGACCAAAACAGCATCTCCAACATCATCCTGACAAATATGTTATTGTGCTGCACGTTAGCACTGTTGAGTTATGGGTGTGAACTCATCGAACCTGTTTTCTGCATCTTATCCAGGATTGTGCTGGGCGACATCCCCCCTGCTCCCCAGTGTCTCACCTGTGACTTGTACAAGGACAGGTGTCAATACAACTTAGGCTACTTCAGCACAGACGCCTCCTACTACCGCATGGATTGCTACGGTCAGTTTCCCCGTCTCATCACATGTGAGCACTAAGTCATCCATGCTCCATGCACAGACCCCGCACCACTGGAGGGGGTGTGTCCAGCCAGCCGTGCGCAGCAGGCCCTGATCACTGAGGGGTGGATGTAGAGTAGATCTCATGCAGTAATGGTGTCTACTTGTGTCTCTCAACAGGACCTGGTCTTCCACTCTTCACTCTCAGGGACAACAGAGGCTCTGGCTCAGGTATGCCAGGGGATCTAGAACACCAAACTGCAATGCTGTTCCTAACGTGTGGTCGTGCCTAACTCCCACCATAATATACTGTGGCATACCTCATTCTTAAAATAATCAGTTTGATCAAATTCATTTGGGTAGTTGGGTTGGGTCTGACAACTGGGTTTGGTCTGAAAATGTACAGGAGAGTAGTGGGTTACAGAACCCCCATTGTTATAATTAATTGGTGTTATTAAAACACCAATATTAATATTTTCAGTTGGTAAATACTGTTGATAATGTCTTTCTTTCTTTCAGAGCTCCTGGTACTTCAGGACAACAAAGAGCTTGAACACATTCTGACTGAGTTTAAGATGCCGACCATTCAACGTGGCACTCTGAAAGTGGCTGGATTTGGTGAGCCTAAGCAGGAGGGGACCTGGCAGTGTGTGAGGAGGAGGTCACCTGGCAGTGTGTGAGGAGGAGGTCACCTGACAGTGTGTGAGGAGGTCACCTGACAGTGTGTGAGGAGGAGGTCACCTGGCAGTGTGTGAGGAGGAGGTCACCTGACAGTGTGTGAGGAGGTCACCTGGCAGTGTGTGAGGAGGAGGTCACCTGGCAGTGTGTGAGGAGGAGGTCACCTGACAGTGTGTGAGGAGGTCACCTGACAGTGTGTGAGGAGGAGGTCACCTGACAGTGTGTGAGGAGGTCACCTGACAGTGTGTGAGGAGGAGGTCACCTGACAGTGTGTGAGGAGGTCACCTGACAGTGTGTGAGGAGGTCACCTGACAGTGTGTGAGGAGGAGGTCACCTGACAGTGTGTGAGGAGGAGGTCACCTGACAGTGTGTGAGGAGGTCACCTGGCAGTGTGTGAGGAGGAGGTCACCTGACAGTGTGTGAGGAGGTCACCTGGCAGTGTGTGAGGAGGTCACCTGGCAGTGTGTGAGGAGGAGGTCACCTGACAGTGTGTGAGGAGGAGGTCACCTGGCAGTGTGTGAGGAGGAGGTCACCTGGCAGTGTGTGAGGAGGAGGTCACCTGACAGTGTGTGAGGAGGAGGTCACCTGGCAGTATGTGAGGAGGAGGTCACCTGGCAGTGTGTGAGGAGGTCACCTGACAGTGTGTGAGGAGGAGGTCACCTGGCAGTGTGTGAGGAGGAGGTCACCTGCAGTGTGTGAGGAGGTCACCTGGCAGTGTGTGAGGAGGAGGTCACCTGGCAGTGTGTGAGGAGGAGGTCACCTGGCACATCATCGCGTGCTCACCAGCCTCTCTTATATCCCAACAGATCTTTGGTATCAGATGACGTTGCCACCAAACTTCCAGAAATCCAAAAAGTACCCTCTTCTCATTGATGTGTACGTACAAAGAAAGTCCTCCGTCCTGGGTATGTCACCTCAGTCCCAGACGTCCAGTATAACTGTGTAACGGTCACTGCGGATCTCCCTCTCAGGTATGGTGGTCCTTCTAGTCAGGCTACTGAGTCCAGCTTCAGAATCAAGTGGGGCTCGTACCTGGCCAGCACAGAGGGGATTATTTACGCTAGTTTTGATGGAAGAGGGACCGGTTACCAAGGTGACAAGATAATGCACTCAATCTACCAACGCCTTGGAACATTTGAGGTGGAAGACCAAATAACAGCTGTGAGGTAAAAGATGCTCATGAACCAAAAGGGGAAAAACTGTTTCATGTTTTTAAATGTTTTCCATGTCTCATTTCATGTTTCATTTTATGACTAACGTGCCAGTGTAGATGTTTTATAGAACCCTTTTTCCCCACAGGAAGTTCATTGATATGGGCTTTATCGACAGAGAGCGAATAGCCATCTGGGGCTGGGTAAGTTGCACGTTGAAATAATCAGCTTTTTGAGGGATGTTCACATTTTAATTAAAATGTCTTTATTTATGAGATTAAATTATTTTATTTATTAGGATTCAATGTATTTATTTAATCAAATTCTATTGACTTATTTTTCAGTCATATGGCGGCTATGTCACCTCCATGGCTTTGGGTTCTGGAAGTGGGCTTTTTAAGTGTGGAATAGCTGTTGCTCCTGTAGCTAAGTGGGAGTATTATGGTATGTAATATAGTGTATAGCAATCTATTCCTACAGATACCAAGCACTATGAATTCCATCCAAAAGACAGTTGTGTTTCATTCCAGATGCTGTCTATACTGAGCGCTACATGAATACACCTTCAGAAAATCCAGATTCTTACAAGGTTAATATGATCATAAAATAATAATACCGTAACAGTTTGCTTTCGTTCATGAAAATCTATACACATTATTCATTTTGACTCGATCTTTCAGCAAATTGTTTCTTTCTTTCTGTTCAAAAGAATGCATCAGTTACAAGTAGAGCCCATAATTTCCAATCCGTGCAGTACTTACTGATCCATGGGACGGCTGACGGTACGTGATGCTGTCTGCAGGAACATGTTCCTACTGCATAGTCATAATACAATTACTCTATCACATAGCACAACATCAACTACCAGTACATTCAGGTGATCTGCAAAGGAGGTATGATCTTATTCAGACTGTGCCTCATGGTTAAACTATTACAAATGTTTTTATTTTCCTTCAGACAATGTTCATTTCCAGCAGTCGGCCCAGATCTCGCAGGCTCTGGTTGACCAGCAGGTTGACTTTGAGGCCATGGTAAATATTGGTGTGCCGTCAGCAAGTGAACTGTTAAGATGTGAAGATGGAGTTTCTCTGAAATGATGTTGAACACTTGCTAATCTTCAGTACACTGTTACTCATCATAGATGAGCGTGACGCTGGGGGGTCACCCCAGGGGGGCTACAAAGCTGGCCCACCTGAAAAACAAACATTTACACGTCTGAATACATGTCACTTTCAATGTGATTCAGTCCAGATGTTTGTGCTTCTTCCTGTTTCAGTGGTACACTGACAAGGACCACAGCCTGGGCGGGTCTGCTCACCACCATGTCCACACCCACATGAGCCATTTCCTGCAGAGATGTCTGCTCACCTCCAAATAAACTTCCTGTCGTCTAAAACTGTCTTTTTATCATTGAGGAATATATGTGACTGGGGCAGAACTACTGCCTCTCATGTGACTGGGGCAGAACTAGCTCTATGGGGCAAACTACTGCCTCTCATGTGACTGGGGCAGAACTACTGCCTCTCATGTGACTGGGGCAGAACTACTGCCTCTTATTTGTTCAGTTTGTTCAGTTCAATGTAAACAAAGGATTCAATTTGGTCGTTTTTGTCGAGGTTTTAATGTACAATTAATGTTGTAAGACTGACTGGATATTTGTTATAGATTAATCGTGTCTTAATCATACAGACAATGTGACTATTTACCATGATGTTCTTCAAGTCATTGCATGTCTATATTCTGGTAAACTTTACATCAGTGGACTTTGTGACATATATATATATATTTGTGACTTATAACACCAACATGTTGTTGCACTGACTCTTGTGGAACACTTTAAATTGTAGTCTACACGTGATACAAATAAACTGTACATGAATATAGTATGAATATTGTAACCATTTTTAGATGGTTTAGAAAAAAATACTTGTATGTTTTAATGTATGTGGCCAGATTTAAACAAATAAACTTGAAACGTTTTGATGTTTATACATTAACTATCTCTTTACTATGGAACGCCGAATTAGTCCAAATTAAATAAATAAATAGATCTGTAAATAAATACATAAATACATAAATAAATAAATATGGCTATGAAATAAACCATGAAATTTAACAAATTGCAATAAATATATAAATATAGCATCATATAATTATCTAGCTGAATCCATTTACCTACATCAAAAAATAAAGACATTTATTTATTTCAAAATGACGTTTTTGTAAAGACAAACTTTTATTTATTTCATGGGACTTTTATTTCCTAATGCCACATTTATTAATTTTTGGAGACTTTTTCACACCACATTTATTTCCGCTCCACATTTATTTCCGATCTCACATGCAAACGAGAGGGCCGGGCGTGGTTATCTTCAGACCAACGCACAAGATCGAAGGCAGATAGGGACATCTACCTCTATCACTAGAATCGTCACGAATTCACACAACATTCAACATTATTGACGATTTTCAAGCGCATCTCATATTTGCTGCTGTAGGTTAAGGAAATAAAACAGTTGCAAGCTGGCATGAAGTGGGATTCGATCGTGCTAGAGCAAAAACAAATGATTGTTAGTTCGTTGCTATTCAATGCCAGCTATTCAGGCTCATGGATGTAAAGAGCTTTTAGTCACAAATTCAGGCATTCAGGCCACATTTTGTATGGCCTGGGTTAATCGAAAACAACTGGTTATCGTGAGCACACCAGAAAATATCCGAATGTGTAGGCTAATCACGTATTTAGGGTTGTCTTGATGCAATATCCAAATTTCCCACTATAGCCTACCACAACCCCTTATGAAACTACAAATTACTTAAATCGTCACTGTGAACCCAGACAATAGCTTACGATCAAAATACTCTTAACCCTAAGGAAGATTCTTTTGAGCCCCATGGTGGATTTCTACAGTTGCTGTATTGCACACGAACACGGTGTTCGATAAGTCTCAAACCATTTAAAGGGGTGATTGACTGGGTTTTTTGAGTATTTTACACCGTTCCTTAAGTTCTCCGAATAGGATAGCTTATGTAACATTGGTTTGGCTGAAAATGGCCCGGGTGCTGTTCTATGCCCTCTTTTACATCCAGCATTTTTTCCAATTTTGTCTCCATTGGTATTTAGATGAGCTGTGCGCTGATTGGTTGGTTTACAACGAGCAAAGCTGCGGAGCAAAAACGGCCAACAGCACTCACTGAAACAAGAAGGTGGCGACTTGAAATTAAAACGTACAAATAAATCTATTGTGTCTACACAACACTGTTTTCAACAGATTGACTAGATATAATTTGAAATGATTACGGTAGTTTCCACGTCTGTTGTCGAAGCAAACAGAATCGCCTTAAGTGGGTAACGTTAGCACTACAGCTTAGCAATCAAACGATGGTGATTCAACTCAGCTTCAGTTAGCTCTAGCTATCTTGCTGAAAAATAGATCTCGACAAACATACATCTGAATTGTAGATTTACATAACAACCAGTAGCGGCTGGTGATTTTTTTTTGGGGGGGGGCGCAGTTGGGCGGCGCGGGGGGGGGTCGTTACACAGAACTTTTTTTTAACATTAAATATATATGTATTAGCTATGTTGGATGCTGTCGTCCTCTCCTACTATTTCTTCAATGCCTAACGAATCTATCTATTGACCCTGTATGTATGCTTGAGCAGCACTGGTTGAAGCCTGAAAATATTGTAAACAATGTTTGCATATATGCAGGTAGCAACGCTAGTGCTTAATAACTATTTTGCTTGTCGGCTAGTAGGGCTCGTGACACAGCTCACCAAAAGAACGATGGGGAAGCCACTTGTCTAGCAGATTAAGACGTGTTCGTAGGTACCTAGCGAAAAGTAGCCTCAACTTTCCTAGACTTAGCTACGATACTAATGCTGAAGGGTCGCTGATATCGCATAGCGTCGTTGCTAACGTGTGATGTTGTGACTGTGTGTGTAACACTGAATTACTCACTGAATTACTCACCAGCTAACCAGCTCCGGTTACTTAGCATACAGGTTTGAGGAGAAGCTACGGGTGTACGTCCCGTAGGCCTACAGCCCATCCTCCTTTGCTAGCTATGTTGCTCTCGTAGATACGTGATAATTATATGGGATGTGAGGGTCTAAAGGGGATAAAGGTCTTTGATTCGACGAATAAGATGTCAATATAAGTAAGAAACGATGTCATTGGCCAGGGGCGCACCTCATCGCCCCTTTTTTCCGCCAATGAGAAGCCGTTTTTCTCAAATGTATGAAAAAAGAATGAGAGCTCCCATTGACTTCCATTTGGCCGGCGCCCCCAGGGGGGAGTGGCTTATCTCAGTGATAACGAATGGCAATATATTATATTTGATCACATTTAAGTGGTTGTTGACAGGGACTTACGGTCTCCCACACACATTTAACGAGTTAACACAGTAAATTTATTATTTAAATAGTTTGGTATATCATATTTTTGCACGTTTTTTTATTATTATTTTTACGAAAAATTCTAGGAGGGGCGGCGCCCTAGCGCCCTCTATGGACGCACCGCCACTGATAACAACACGGGTTATTTATTTGAATGAAACATAGTTAGGAACATGAAATAACGTAAGTCCCATTGCCAATAAACTAGGCTAAATCATAACACATTCATGCTCTTGCGTTAGCAAGCTAAACTGGTTTACATGCCTATATATATAGTGTTTTCGCTATCTAGCTGTTCTTACATTCCTTGCAAATCACCGTTAATGAAAAGCAGATGAGCTTGAGTCTAGTTAACATTGACTAGACGGGTATGGCTGATGTTTGTTTATACCGTAGCATAGAAGATCTCTGTGCAGTTGCGCGAACCATTTCACCAAGGACTGTTTAAATCCTGTAAAGCAGGATTTGCTATGAAGCTGTTGCTGAAAAGAGGTGCGTTCCGACCTTAGTTATGTTCATCACAACCGCAAGCTGTAGTATGATTTTGTCGGTAACAGTTATTAGCAATGCTAACGTTTCCTGTATCTAGCACAGCCTTTCTCCAGTTATTTCGAATAGATAATCTAGACAGGCGTCAGCAAAAGGCTAGACTGCTTTCGTTTTCTGGCTATTTTTTTGGAAGCTTCCCTTCTAATGCCGACTACAGCTAGTCTAGCTAGTCATTTGCTAAGTAAGGTATGTTAATGTGTGTAGAAACGTAGCGTCGCTACCTCGGACTGGGCAAGAACACCAGTGAGTGGGCTGGTCTGGATGTACATTTTGGGGCGTGACAAAGATACAGATATTGACGTCAGTCCGGTGGCTTTGTTGAAAAGATAGCGTTTTACAGCCAAATGTTTTCATTTCGAGATTTGCATAGGAAAGAGGTGTCAATGGGAACGACCGAACTGTCGTTATTCAACTATGACAAGGTAAAATCGGTTTTGCAATCAGTGATCCCTTTAAGACTTTGTGGTCAATATGTATGTTCTGTAGAGCACTTATCCGCCCAACCTCTTCAAAATCTACAATGTGTGCCAAAATAATATATCCTGAAAAGCCATGCTGATCAATTTGATCTATAAGGCCAGCAAGCGATCTCTGACACTAGGGCTGTGTCTACTACCGCGCACTTAACGAAGTACACTGCAATGTAGTGCACTGCAATGAAGTGCACTTACATTTGCAGTGCACTCAGTTGCTGAGTAGCGCTGTCTAAACTGGAACACTTTACTTACCCACTTAGCGGGAAGTGACACACGCAAATCTGCTCGCGACACCCGAGAAACTAAACCCGCGAAACAAACCCGCTTGTATTTCTGTCACTGGACTCCTCCTCTTCCGCTACGTAGCCAAGATGGCGCCCGTTTGGGGCGAGTAGTGTCCATCGTCGGACACTTCGGCTGTGTCTACTACCGCGCACTTGTGCACTTCGAGCACTTCGAGCACTTCGAGCACTTACTTTCAGTGCTTAGGGCGCTTACGCTGAAAAACCAAAATAATTCAGTGCACTGAAAGTACCCGGATGATGCACTGCAAACGGTCCAAAAATGAAGTGTCCGACGATGGACACTACTCGCCCTAAACGGGCGCCATCTTGGCTACGTAGCGGAAGAGGAGGAGTCCAGTGACAGAAATACAAGCGGGTTTGTTTCGCGGGTTTAGTTTCTCGGGTGTCGCGAGCAGATTTGCGTGCGTCACTTCCCGCTAAGTGGGTAAGTAAAGTGTTCCAGTTTAGACAGCGCTACTCAGCAACTGAGTGCACTGCAAATGTAAGTGCACTACATTGCAGTGCACTACATTGCAGTGTACTTCGTTAAGTGCGCGGTAGTAGACATAGCCTTCATTTTTGGACCGTTTGCAGTGCATCATCCGGGTACTTTCAGTGCACTGAATTATTTTGGTTTTTCAGCGTAAGCGCCCTAAGCACTGAAAGTAAGTGCTCGAATTGCACAAGTGCGCGGTAGTAGACACAGCCCTAGATTCGGTAGATGAAGGAAGACATGGGCTGTGTCTACTACCGCGCACTTGTGCACTTCGAGCACTTACTTTCATTTGCGTGCATCACTTCCCGCTAAGTGGGTAAGTAAAGTGTTCCAGTTTAGACAGCGCTACTCAGCAACTGAGTGCACTGCAAATGTAAGTGCACTACATTGCAGTGCACTTACATTGCAGTGTACTTCGTTGAGTGCGCGGTAGTAGACACAGCCTGAGTGTCCCTATCTGCCTTCGATCTTGTGCAGCTGCGTTGGTCTGAAGATAACCACGCCCCTCTCGTTTGCATGTGAGATCGGAAATAAATGTAGAGTGGAAATAAATGTGTCATTAGGAAATAAAAGTCCCATGAAATAAATAAATGTTGTCTTTACAAAAACGTCATTTTTAAATAAATAAATGTATTTATTTTTTGATGTAGGTAAATGGATTCAGCTATATAATTATATGATGCTATATTTGTATATTTATTGCCATCTTTTTAATTTCAGGGTTTATTTCATAGCCATATTTATTCATTGATGTATTTATCTATTTATTTACAGATCTATTTATTTATTACATTTTGACTAATTTGGCGTTCCATACTTTACTGTAGCATTTATACGTACATGATTCGTTTGGTGAGGCTATCAATACAAGCAGTGGCTCACATCTTATATTAAAGTTACATTAAGCACTGTGTAACGACGTACTGTAGCAATACCTATGGTAAAAACAGTGTAGGTACACATTGCAATTTAATTCAGTGGTACGTTTTAGCGACACGGGTTACTACTCAAGTGTAAGAAAACACGGGTTAGGGTTAGTGTAAGAAGGTTAGGGTTAGTGTAAGAAGGTTAGGGTTAGTGTAAGAAGGTTAGTGTTAGTGTAAGAAGGTTAGTGTTAGTGTAAGAAGGTTAGTGTTAGTGTAAGAAGGTTAGTGTTAGTGTAAGAATGTTAGGGTTAGTGTAAGAAGGTTAGGGTTAGTGTAAGAAGGTTAGGGTTAGTGTAAGAAGGTTAGTGTTAGTGTAAGAAGGTTAGGGTTAGTGTAAGAAGGTTAGTGTTAGTGTAAGAAGGTTAGGGTTAGTGTAAGAAGGTTAGTGTTAGTGTAAGAAGGTTAGTGTTAGTGTAAGAATGTTAGGGTTAGTGCAAGAAGGTTAGTGTTAGTGTAAGAAGGTTAGGGTTAGTGTAAGAAGGTTAGGTTTAGTGTAAGAAGGTTAGGGTTAGTGTAAGAAGGTTAGGGTTAGTGTAAGAAGGTTAGGGTTAGGGTTAGTGTAAGAAGGTTAGGTTTAGTGTAAGACGGTTAGGGTTAGTGTAAGCGGTTAGGGTTAGGGTTAGTGTAAGCAGGTTAGGTTTAGTGTACGAAGGTTAGGTTTAGTGTAAGAAGGTTAGGGTTAGTGTAAGAAGGCATGGTATGTGGAAGGGGAAGAAGTAAATGTTGAAAGGGGGAAGTCTGACGCAGTTGTGTTCAGCTGTGTTCCACAAGATCCATGTTAACATAAACTTACCCCAAAACAAGATAAATGTTTGCATGTATTTAGTCCATAAAGTGAAACTACATTGCAAGTCCTCCCAGAGGACTGAGAACGTTTCCTTTCAGGGGATTGATATGTAGTTACATGGTAGTTAAAGTATCCTTGATTTAAAGTGTTGATTCCCAAGTAGTTAATTCGTTACCTCGAATTGTCAGCAGTGCTGTAAAAGTAAGAGCTGTGTTTTGTATTAGACACCTGTAAATAAATGTCGTTTTACAGAGATCACAGATGCTGTTTAAAATCTTAAATGTCACCTAAACAATTAGTCTTATTGCTCCATATGTTCCAGTTATGAAGGAAGAAGATAAGCAACCAAAATCAATTTAGATATTCTAAGAACGTTGAAATAAGAGATTTGAACATTCCACTGGGAATATATCCTCATGCAGTGTTTCCACAGAGGGTTAGGTTTCCCACTCATCCAACCTGAACACAGATGGGAGGAAGTTGTATCATTATTTGATTTAGTTTGACAGGATGGAATCGTGTTTGATTTGAACACCTTAAGTGACAGGTTTTTTTTCTACCTCGGGAAGTGTCCACAAAGCCTCCTCAAACAAAGACAGTCTTCAAATAAACACATATCAGTGCATTGAGACGATCCCTGAGTAATGGGTCGAGAGTAACAGCGATCGTGCTGAGGAGGGCGTGAGGAGTCTGTGTGGCGTGTGTGTGGAGTGTGTGTGCAGGGTGTGTGTGCAGGGTGTCACCTGGGCACCCTGTCACCCAGCTCTCCTATATAAGGCTGCCCGACGAGGCAGAGAGCATTCTGAAGCTCCAGGGAGCCTGAGGGAGGAGGACACCAGAGAAGATTCACGCTCCAACATCTACATCACACCTTCTCACAGAAGCTCTCCAGGAAGGAACACAGGTGAGTTCCTCCTCCTTTCTCATTTCCAACCACCTTAACGTCTCAAACCCCGACCATCCCACAGCTCCAGCGAGTGGCATTTTATTTCTAGAAGTTTCTTTTGATCAGTCTGTACTGTTCCACGTGAGTTGGGTTTCAGTCCTCGTGAGGTGTTTGGGGAAGCTCACCGCTGTCTTCACGCTGTTCTCCACAGGAGCTCAAAAGATGAAAGGTGCCCACTCCTTGGCTGGTCTCCTGTTCCTGGTGCTGGTCCAGAGCAGCTGGCAGGTTCCTGACGGGGACACGGAGGATGACTCCAGGTAAGAAATGTTCCTCAGCTGATGACGGAACAGCTTCTCGTGTTTTCACATCTGCTTTCATCCTCCGTACGTCTGCTGTGTTTCCAGCCTGACAGAGGACTCGATGTTCATCGACCCCAGCGAGCTCACAGCCATGAAGAGACACTCAGAGGGAACCTTCTCCAACGACTACAGTAAATACTTGGAGACGAGGAGAGCACAAGATTTCGTCCAGTGGTTGAAAAATTCAAAGAGAAGTGGGTGAGTGTCTCTCTCTGGCTCTCTGCGTCTCTGAGCCCACTGGCTCTCTGGCTCTCTGGCTCTCTGAGCCCACTGGCATGTGATCATTAGAAAGATGGTTTGATTTGATTATAACAAAGGATTGTTCTTGTTCATGCATGACTCTGCACAGCACAGCTTTTATAGTGTTGAAGCAGCATACTGTGACGGAAAGGCATTAAGATTTGCACGAAATTGACAATTCATGGGGGTGCCATAAAAAAAACATTGTACAGTGAAGTCAATAATTAAGGATTTGTTTTACTTACAAATATACAGTTCAGTGTGTACTATGCACCTGGGAGCCAGGAACTCTTGTCTATAGGTATAAAATATAAAAAAGAAATGACAAGATAATTTTGAAAAGAAAGTTTGGGCTCTGCGTTCATCAAGCCAAACTAAGCGGTGCGTCCCTGTGTGTGTGTATGTGTGTGTGTGTGTGTGTGTGTGTGTGGCCATGCAGGAACCCCAGCAGACGGCATGCGGACGGGACCTACACCAGCGACGTGAGCTCCTACCTCCAGGACCAGGCGGCCAAGGAGTTCGTCTCCTGGCTGAAAACTGGCCGAGGCAGACGAGACTAGACCCCCTAGACGCTACCCCTCTGACCCCTCTGACCCCCTGATCCCTGACCCCTGACCCCTGATCCCTGACCCCTGACCCCTGACCCCTGATCCCTGACCCCTGATCCCTGACCCCTGACCCCTGATCCCTGATCCCTGATCCCTGACCCCTGCAAGCAAGCAGACATCTCGTCTGTTGCAGCTCATGCACCTCCACCCTCTCCACTCTCGCCTGTTTTATAACCTGTGTCCTACTTTATCTGGTCATGCTAATAAATTTCACTGATAAATGCTGTTTTGGTCTTTGATGGGAAGATGATGTTCAGTCAAAATTATTTGTACTGATAAATTGAACAGTACTATTTATGATTTCCGTAGATTGTTTAAAGAGAATTGCATTTAACACATGTTGTCTATAGACGGGTTGTAACTCATGTTCATATTTTTCACACATTAGTTTCACTTTCCTTTCCTAATATAGCACATGAAATTCATATTTTCTGGAACTCCAGTTTGATTGTAATAAGACAGAGAATATGTATACAATCAACAATGGAATATCCTCATATATGTACTGGGTCTGAATTTGTTGGCACATGCACTGGATTTCTTTCCAAAACTATTTTTTTTTAACACTTGTGTGTGGACAAACTTTTGCACCAGTTAAAGACAACATTTCAGAATCCCAATATTAAACATAGTATCCAGACGGACATAGTAAGCTGTGTCTTATTCACAGTCAAAGTGGACTGGACCAAACAGGGGGTCTGAAATCCTGACATACTGAAGTCAACTGTATCATAAACCATCTGTGCTCTGCTCACAGTGTTTACATGTAGGATAAGCAGAGCTGGGAAGTACATTTAGCTGGGATCAGTAGTTCACTATTTATAAACCTTTTACTTTCACTCCTCAAATGTTTTACACAAATATCTGTACTTTCTACTTCTTACATTTTTAAACCAGGCTAGTTAGTTTTAATCTGTATTTGGCGGCGTGATCAATATAATGTAATGTCTCTTTGCGCACCTATTTTAATTTCCTGGCTATCACACACAACAAACTTAACTTAGTCTACGAAGCTAACATGGAGCAAGGCAAAAGAAGGCAACAAGAAGAATGGCTAACGTACTGGATGAGACAGAGGGAGTTAGAACGTTCTGGATGAGACAGAGGGAGTTAGAACGTTCTGGATGAGACAGAGGGAGTTAGAACGTTCAGGATGAGACAGAGGGAGTTAGAACGTTCTGGATGAGACAGAGGGAGTTAGAACGTACTGGATGAGACAGAGGGAGTTAGAACGTTCTGGATGAGACAGAGGGTAGTTAGAACGTTCAGGATGAGACAGAGGGAGTTAGAACGTTCAGGATGAGACAGAGGGAGTTAGAACGTTCAGGATGAGACAGAGGGAGTTAGAATGTACTGGATGAGACAGAGGGAGTTAGAACGTACTGGATGAGACAGAGGGAGTTAGAACGTACTGGATGACACAGAGGGAGTTAGAACGTTCTGGATGAGACAGAGGGAGTTAGAACGTTCAGGATGAGACAGAGGGAGTTAGAACGTTCAGGATGAGACACTGTTGTTACACTGTTATTATGTTGTTATTATACTGCTGTTTCACTGTTGTTGCACTGTTATTATGTTGTTATTACACTGTTGTTGCAGAGATGGGAAGTAACAAAGTACAAATACTTTGTTACTGTTCTTATTAAATTTTTCTGGTGTCAGTACTTCACAATTTCTCTGAAAACCTTTTACCAAAAAACTAAAACAGGTAGTAGTGCTGGCGACCTTTTAAATAATATGTCAGAGCCCATACCTTTCCTTACAGTTTTTACCAATCGCTATGACGGTTTTTCCCATACCTTTAACAAGTTTTCTAAACTCTTAACGCACCAACCCACCCACCACACACAATTGGCAAAACTGTTAATTTCATGCTCAAAATCACTCATTATAAACTAAACTCAAACACTTATCGTCATAACACAAAAATACACTAAACATGACACCATGTCTAGCAAACACTAACACACGTTCTCTTTTCACACTAATATGTAGTCAATCATAGCACAATGTCATAAAAAACACTAACATCAGATGGAATTACAGAAACTGCATTCATCTATATGTGTCAGGTCTCACAGTATATGGACTATAGATTGTGTTTGCAATGCAGTTTCTTTTGAAGCCTCTCTACATTTTTGTTTTGTTGGGTTTAGTTATGAAATGCAATTTGTTTCTTTGCTGCAGAAATTCTGAACAAAAAATGAATGACCCATCTCAGAGTAGCTTTAGAGAATGTACGTTTACTGTATTGAAAAAAAGAAGACAGAAACATAATTGCTGCAGTAAAGGCTTCATTTGCAACAGGACAATACTGCAATACAGTAAATATGCGATATCCCTGTAAGACCCGATTTACGTAAAATGTCAACATCACCTTTAGCTCTCCAAAAAACACATTGTCTTGTCTTGCAATGCTATTGGATAAATTTGGTCTTTCGAAAAAAAGAAATGAGCAATTACAGTAAAGAGCTAAAGATGACATTGTAACTTTACAACAAGGGGTCTTACAGGGATATAGCTGCCATTTACAGTATTACCATAGCCCTGGCCCTTCTCTGAGGGCCACCACACATTCTACCTCCTCTCCCTCTCCCTTGCCCCACTCCTCTCCCTTGCCCTTGTCCCACTCCTCTCCCTTGTCCTGGTACTTGTCTTACTGTACTCTCCCTCGTGCAGCATTACTGTATTCTTACTTTCTTTGTATTGCTCTATATTGTTCTTTTTCCACACAAGATTAGCCCAAAGAGGTCCTCGTTACTGTATACTATATGGCCATGCGATTGAAATAGGTAGCCTCAACACCTGAGTGTTTCCTGGTTGGGAATCAACTGTGATTTATAGTATTTGCATAACTTCAACCAGCTTTTTCTCAGTAGCAATGGAATACGTAAAATACAGAGGAAATGTGTTTCATTTCACAATATGAACGGTTGTTTACTTTGACTTAGCCAATAAGTTAGGTTTTGAACATGATGTTATCTGTTTTGGCATACAGTGTGAAAGCAATGGTAAATTGAGCAGTAAAAATCGATTGTTTTGGTCTTGGTTGAGCTTGTGTGTAAAAGAAGTTGAAGCATTTGAAATTTGTGTTTACTCTATGCATTTTGTGTCAAAGCAACAAGAAATGTGTTAATTGTATAGCCAACACAGACGGATGTTGTGCTAACTGTGTTAAGAGTTTAGGAAACGTGTTAAAGGTATAGCAAAAACCGTCATAGCGATTGGTAAAAACTGTAACTTGAGTGAAAAAGTATAGTCAGCACTTCAGCTGTTACCAGAGTGTTTTTAAACGTGAGTATCTGTACTTATACTTGAGTGAAGGATGTGTGGATTGCTGCCATCTCTGACGATTAGTAATATTCATGTGGAATTCCTTTTTCAGTCGTGCAAGGCCTGAATGTGTCATACATCAATAAGCATATTCTCCAGGGGCAACGCAGAGGAATCCAACCAGTTACCTGAAGGACCTGTCACAATCCTGGTTATTCTACATGTTGAGATGTCCCAGCTGTACATACTGCCACAGAAAGGGTAGATGAGGGAACATGCGTCAATCAACATGCCCATGTAGGGATCACTGCCTGGGTCAACACTGCTCAGGTTTCACTGGCATGGATGAATGGATGAAACTACACGAGTATTCACATGAGCCAACTCCACGACATGCTTTGGGACACTGTCCATCTCCGAGCTGTCAGAACAAGCGTCAAACCATCTGTTGAATTAAACCTTTCAGCCCACTCAAATCCTTTTAGATCCCACACCTCAGACAGTCACATGCTGGCCAGGTATTCTGAGCAGCACTGGAGACTATTTATTTGAGGTTCTTGATATTGACTTGGAAGACCGACAAATAGTTTCTTTGTTCAAAGGAGTAGGAAAACTGTCGTGAAACGTAACAGCAATGATGGGAGAAACCTCAGGACTCCTAACTACTAGACAAGTCAATAAAAACGAAGTAAACATGTAATCATATACATTTATTCAGTTTGACGTTTAGAGTTTTCAGGTACAATACATAAATGAGATACGTAATAAGAATAATTCATGACGTATAATGCAGTCAAGATCAAACACAAAAATCAAAAACAATACTTTTCCTCTGATCATATTACATTATTTCAGAAACATATAAATACAATTGGATACAAGACTAATCTGATAATTGGAGAATACTTTTCTAATACAAGTACATTAACATGAAGCAATACATTTATTTAATAGCATAGCAAATTACATGAGAAGAAACTCTTTGTGTCTATTATACAAAGAAAATATATATTTGAAATGATCTTTGATATAAATATACTATACATTTTGCCCTTCTAGAAAAAAAGTGCTTTTGCATTTGTTTCTGTAGCCATACATCCTACCCTACTGCAGACACTTTCAAATATTATTTTGTATTGAATTTCCGAAACCACATTCATTTCTAGGGATGCAACTGCATCATCACCGTCACCAAACAGATGACTTCTTAGTGTGAGTATTGAGCAGCACCGAAACAGAGAGACCACCTCTGCATCAGTGTAGTATGAAGGAGGGGGCAGCCGTCAGATTCACCTCCTCCCTATGCCCTCCTCCACCCATGTATCTGCTTGTTTCATAGTGGGCATACGGGGGATTGTCATGAGTATAGAGCGCATGCCTGCGCGTTACACACAGCAGACTACATCACTGACCTACAACTACATCAAACAACAACATACACTTTGGCATGATTGTCATGACAACAAATACTGTAGTGATGTAAACACAAAGCCAGGACCGTTGTTTATTGCGCTTATTGTTTCAGAATGTCCTGTTGTAAAGCGTGAAGATGCTATTCAAAATAAAGAGTTTAAAGTTGTCAAGTGCAACATTGAACATATTATCTTGCTAGCAGAGTTCACATATCGCAAATAATTATTAATAACAATGAGTGCCTAATTCATATCAGTTTTTTACTCACATCTACAATGAAGCAACTAAGAATCATGTCTAATGCATGCATGACATACATATCTCAATACATATGTGTATTAGCTTTTTAACTGTTATTTGCTTTCATATTCTTGAACAGCAATATTGTACAAACCATTTCAACTATGTTAAAGGATACATTGAAGACTCCTATTATAATATTCCAAAATATAAAACATACAAAATACATACAGTTAAGTTCAAAACCAACACAACTTGAAAATAGAGTCTTGATGTGATTCTTGATGCAGAAAATCCTCAACACACCAACATTCTGTTGATTCCACATCTATTAAAACACCATCATTCCTGCATCTTGCTGGTATAACTTGACATTTAAAAACACACAAAAAGAGTATCTAATACGTATGTAACCAGCCCCTGTGAAAGCTGCCTGCTGCAGGCAGGACTAAGCACTGCAGGCAGGACTAAGCACTGCAGACAGGACTAAGCACTGCAGACAGGACTAAGAACTGCAGACAGGACTAAGCACTGCAGACAGGACTAAGCACTGCAGGCAGGACTAAGCACTGCAGACAGGACTAAGCACTGCAGACAGGACTAAGAACTGCAGACAGGACTAAGCACTGCAGACAGGACTAAAAACTGCAGACAGGACTAAGCACTGCAGACAGGACTAAGCACTGCAGACAGGAGGAAGAACTGCAGACAGGACTAAGCACTGCAGACAGGACTAAAAACTGCAGACAGGACTAAGCACTGCAGACAGGACTAAGCACTGCAGACAGGACTAAGAACTGCAGACAGGACTAAGCACTGCAGACAGGACTAAGAACTGCAGACAGGACTTAGCACTGCAGACAGGACTAAGAACTGCAGACAGGACTAAGCACTGCAGGCAGGACTAAGCACTGCAGACAGGACTAAGAACTGCAGACAGGACTAAGAACTGCAGACAGGACTAAGTACTACTTTATACCTCTGGACACGCTTCCTAATACAAGACTAAACCCTGAAGGAATGGGGAAATGGCCGCACACAATATTAGTGGGTTTTAAACACAGTAAAGGTAATGTCAAACACAAATCTTCCTGTCCAAGCCCTTGTCTACCTCTCCTCCTCCTCTCCTCCTCCTCTCCTCCAGGCTGTGGGTCAGACTGTGGGTGTGAGGTGTGAGAGAAGTTCATTAAATATAATGTTGCAGGACACTTTGTACTGTAAATCCCTCAGCTGTCCAGTGTGTAACTTGGTGGGCTTTTATATTGGCAGCACCTTCACGTTAATCCCATCCCTCAGACACATGGGCATCAATCACACACATGTTCCTGACAGCTGACAGACAGAGGGCTGATGTGAGACAATTCAAATGAAAAGACGGTTCTTTGAACACATGATAGCTGGTCCTTAAGCTGCTGTGTTATCTGGAATATTCAGTGTTGAAGGAGAACTGTCTTTTACTGACATTGCTACTGAAAGCCACACATGGACTCACTGCACGCTACATGCATGGACTCACTGCAGGCTACATGCATGGACTCACTGCAGGCTACATGCATGGACTCACTGCAGGCTACATGCATGGACTCACTGCACGCTACATGCATGGACTCACTGCACGCTACATGCATGGACTCACTGCACGCTACATGCATGGACTCACTGCAGGCTACATGCATGGACTCACTGCAGGCTACATGCATGGACTCACTGCAGGCTACATGCATGGACTCACTGCACGCTACATGCATGGACTCACTGCAGGCTACATGCATGGACTCACTGCAGGCTACATGCATGGACTCACTGCACGCTACATGCATGGACTCACTGCAGGTTATGTGCTGCATACATGATAGCAGCCATTACATGCAGGGACGTTTTCTAATTCAGAGTTCTAGTCCATCCATTATAATTCTTCACGACTGCATGTTTTGCTTATAAATGACCACACTGATAGTAAAATGCCTGTTTAGCAAATACAGACTTAGTAAATGCAGACCATGCTTTAACAATGCACTTCTGCTGCTCTTTCTACACACACATTCTGTTTGTCTCTTTGGATGCAAGCCGCTGCTAAATGAATAAAATGTAAATGTTTATATTCATCTAAAATCCTTGGCAGTCCTTAGACAGTTTGGGAAAGCAGTGGTCTCTTGGTGATATAAACTATGTTTAGAGGAACATGATAACGTGTGAGACACATGGGCCAGCTGTTTGGAGGTGAAATAAGCTGTGATGTTGAATTTCACTGATCCAGTCTCAACCCATTAGGAAACAGAAATTCAAAGCTTTTCAATCCTGCCAAATAGTATGCAAAAAGGAACACAAATATTTAAATTCCATTTCAAAATAATGTTCACCAACCAAAGGATGATGAAGCAAGGGCCAGAGATACAGTCTTACCTTGAAGGGGTCAGCATCAGAGAGGTTAGTGAGGAAGTTGATGACAGACGGAACAGACAAACACTGGTAAGATATGGGGCAACATTTTATCTCTCAAAAAAAGGCTCAAGGTTAAAACTAGAATGTGTCCTGGACAGAAACCACTCTACCAAACAATGACAAACCTATATCATTTGGTAAAAAGAGACCTTCATAAAAATGACAACATAATATTCAATACTCATATCTTTTCAATACATTTTTTTCAGTCAGTTTTGGAGTTCCAGGTGTTTCCAAAGTTGGCTTTAGACAGCTCATCTGTCAGGTTGAGTTCAGACGACTCCCCCCTAAACACAGACACACAAGGGTTAGTACTCCCCCCTAAACACAGACACACAAGGGTTAGTACAGGCCTGGACCACTAGACGACTCCCCCCTAAACACAGACACACAGGGTTAGTACAGGCCTGGACCACTAGTCCATCACAGACACACAAGGTTAGTACAGGCCTGGACCACTAGTCCATCACAGACACACAAGGTTAGTACAGGCCTGGACCACTAGTCCATCACAGACACACAAGGGTTAGAACAGGCCTGGACCACTAGTCCATCACAGCCTCGTGCTGGGTGCTCACATGCATGGTTACAGAGTAACTTATATAAATACTTTAAATGACGTGTACAAGATGACCTTGGCTTGGCGAGTGCCGAGCCAGACAAACAACCCGTCTTATCACACAAACAACCACAAGCCTACAGCCACAATTGCCTTACAACAGAGGTGTACACACACCACATCACAGCAGACAGAGGTGTACACACAGCACAGCAGACACAGGTGTACACACAGCACAGTGGAGGGTGATGTGCAGACAGCACAGCGGAGGGCGATGACTCACTTGGGAGGATAGCCTTCCAGTGGCACCTGCTCGCCTCCCTCGTCCTCCCCCAGGATGCTTTGCTCATCATCCTAAAGAGCACAGTGACATGACACTGAGCGTTGGGCCAACTTCTCGGTGTCACAATGAGACAGAGCTCACTGCTCGACCCTCCCCCCACCCCCCCACCCCACACACACACCTCCTCCTCCTCCTCCCCTGCGTCCTCCAGTTTCTTCTTCCTGCTCTCAGGCATGAGGTCATCCAGCCAGCTCATCTCTCTCTTGGTGAAGAACAGGTCCATCAGCTTTCTGATGAACACCAGCGCCAGCACCTGCAGGGTCAAGTATACACGTCTTACACCTGCAGTCACACTGTTTGTTACACTGTCATTACACTGTTTAAACACACTGCTGTCGACAACAGCACTTCCTCTTGGTGACAGTAGTGTGTCATTACACTTTAATAACTGAGGACAACCGACCGCAACCTGTGAGCATATTGAAAACAACAAAATAATAGTAATGTATGGATTTGGTGGTGGCGGGCGTCGTGGAGGGGTGGTGGAGGGGTCGTGGAGGGGTCGTGGAGGGGTGGTGGAGGGGTCATGGAGGGGTGGTGGAGGGGTCATGGAGGGGTGGTGGAGGGGTCGTGGAGGGGTGGTGGAGGGCGTCGTGGAGGGGTGGTGGAGGGGTGGTGGAGGGGTGGTGGAGGGCGTCAGGGAGGGGTGGTGGAGGGGTCGTGGAGGGGTGGTGGAGGGGTGGTGGAGGGGTGGTGGAGGGGTTGTGGAGGGGTGGTGGTGGGGTCGTGGAGGGGTCGTGGAGGGGTGGTGGAGGGGTCGTGGAGGGGTCGTGGAGGGGTCGTGGAGGGGTGGTGGAGGGGTCGTGGAGGGGTCGTGGAGGGCGTCGTGGAGGGGTGGTGGAGGGGTGGTGGAGGGCGTTGTGGAGGGGTGGTGGAGGGCGTCGTGGAGGGGTGGTGGAGGGGTGGTGGAGGGGTGGTGGAGGGCGTCAGGGAGGGGTGGTGGAGGGGTCGTGGAGGGGTGGTGGAGGGGTGGTGGAGGGGTTGTGGAGGGGTGGTGGTGGGGGTCGTGGAGGGGTCGTGGAGGGGTGGTGGAGGGGTCGTGGAGGGGTCGTGGAGGGGTCGTGGAGGGCGTCGTGGAGGGGTGGTGGAGGGGTGGTGGAGGGCGTTGTGGAGGGGTGGTGGAGGGGTGGTGGAGGGGTCGTGGAGGGGTCATGGAAGGGTGGTGGAGGGGTCGTGGAGGGGTGGTGGAGGGGTCGTGGAGGGGTCGTGGAGGGGTCGTGGAGGGGTGGTGGAGGGGTCGTGGAGGGGTGGTGGAGGGGTCGTGGAGGGGTCGTGGAGGGGTCGTGGAGGGGTGGTGGAGGGGTCGTGGAGGGGTCGTGGAGGGGTCGTGGAGGGGTGGTGGAGGGGTCGTGGAGGGGTGGTGGAGGGGTCGTGGAGGGGTGGTGGAGGGATCGTGGAGGGGTCGTGGAGGGGTCGTGGAGGGGTGGTGGAGGGGTCGTGGAGGGGTGGTGGAGGGGTGGTGGAGGGGTCGTGGAGGGGTCGTGGAGGGGTCGTGGAGGGGTCGTGGAGGGGTCGTGGAGGGGTCGTGGAGGGGTCGTGGAGGGGTCGTGGAGGAGTCGTGGAGGGGTCGTGGAGGGGTCATGGAGGGGTCGTGGAGGGGTCGTGGAGGGGTCATGGAGGGGTCGTGGAGGGGTCGTGGAGGGGTCGGAGTCGTACCATCATGGGGAAGACGATGGCAGACTTGGAGGTCTTGATGATCCAGAGCAGAGCCAGACAGGTGAGCTGGATGATGGTGAACAGGTGCACCTTCCTCAGGGGAACGTGTCGCAGGTAGATGAAGTCTGGCTGGTGTTTGGCCGGCATGCCGAACAGCTTCAGACGGTCGAAGAACTGCACCAGGGTGCACAGGGGGTCAGGTTAGTAGAAACATGGGAAATGGGATAAGGAAACAAGGAGTTAGGGGGCGCAGTACACCTCATTACACCTCACTACTGTAACACTAGCGTGTTGAGACTTCAGCCAACAGTACTGGAACACCAGCGTGTTGAAAGGTGTCAGTGTGTTTCACCTGAATGCCTTTAAGCGACGATGCTCCCATGTAGAGGAAAACTCCGTACAGCACCGGCATGGGAATGAACTGAGGACGCATCAGTGAAACGCCAGTCAACACACAGCACACACTCGTAAATGAGATGTACTCTGTACAGTGTACTGTACAGCACCATCTGTTCACCACACACTGCTCTCATCTCCGTCCAGTATTCCCACTCAGATACCGGAGCTCAAACTGCCAAATGACCTCACAATGTAGCTGGTGAAGGGCGTGCGAGGGGTCTGACCTTGAGCACGGAGGTCATGAAGACGGAGCAGCCCATGAGCAGGAAGATCATGAGGCCGGTGAAGCGCTGCTCCAGGATCCCCAGGAAGCGAGGCTGCTCCCCGGGGGCGGAGCACTCCGACTCCAGCTTCAGGCTGTTCACGTGGGAGATGGAGAGGACGGTGGCCGCCACGAACCAGGGCAGGCCCATGAGGGAGCACACCCCCAGCATCACGCCCACCACGAACAGGTCCAGGTGGTAGCCACAGCCTTTCTGCACCACGGAGAGAGAGGAGAGGAGTGAGGACGCGCTCTGGAGAAAGTGTTGATGGTACTACCGAGGTACATCAACAACACCGCCAGCAAACGCCCTAAACTAGATTCCTGACTGGACCAGGAACATTCCCGCCATTTTGAGGACGGTACCTTGAGCTTGTGCTCCTTCAGGCCGTCTGTACCTTGAGCTTGTGCTCCTTCAGGCCGTCTGTACCTTGAGCTTGTGCTCCTTCAGGCCGTCTGTACCTTGAGCTTGTGCTCCTTCAGGCCGTCTGTACCTTGAGCTTGTGCTCCTTCAGGCCGTCTGTACCTTGAGCTTGTGCTCCTTCAGGCCGTCTGTACCTTGAGCTTGTGCTCCTCCAGGCCGTCTGTACCTTGAGCTTGTGCTCCTTCAGGCCGTCTGTACCTTGAGCTTGTGCTCCTTCAGGCCGTCTGTACCTTGAGCTTGTGCTCCTTCAGGCCGTCTGTACCTTGAGCTTGTGCTCCTCCAGGCCGTCTGTACCTTGAGCTTGTGCTCCTTCAGGCCGTCTGTACCTTGAGCTTGTGCTCCTTCAGGCCGTCTGTACCTTGAGCTTGTGCTCCTTCAGGCCGTCTGTACCTTGAGCTTGTGCTCCTCCAGGCCGTCTGTACCTTGAGCTTGTGTTCCTTCAGGCCGTCTGTACCTTGAGCTTGTGCTCCTTCAGGCCGTCTGTACCTTGAGCTTGTGCTCTCAGGCCTCTACCTTGAGCTTGTGCCCTTCAGGCCGTCTGTACCTTGAGCTTGTGCTCCTTCAGGCCGTCTGTACCTTGAGCTTGTGCTCCTTCAGGCCGTCTGTACCTTGAGCTTGTGCTCCTCCAGGCCGTCTGTACCTTGAGCTTGTGTTCCTTCAGGCCGTCTGTACCTTGAGCTTGTGCTCCTTCAGGCCGTCTGTACCTTGAGCTTGTGCTCCTTCAGGCCGTCTGTACCTTGAGCTTGTGCTCCTTCAGGCCGTCTGTACCTTGAGCTTGTGCTCCTCCAGGCCGTCTGTACCTTGAGCTTGTGTTCCTTCAGGCCGTCTGTACCTTGAGCTTGTGCTCCTTCAGGCCGTCTGTACCTTGAGCTTGTGCTCCTCCAGGCCGTCTGTACCTTGAGCTTGTGCTCCTTCCTGTTGATGATGACAGCCGTGATCTGCTGGTCCATGAAGATGAGGATGGTGCAGAGCAGCGCGGGGACGACCGTCACTACGGCCGTCCACCAGGGGTTGGGCCCCAGCGGGCTGATGAACCAGCCGCGGTCGTCTCTGGTCGGCTGCAAGGGCGTGTTCGTGGGTCATTAGAATGATGAATTCATTCAGTGCTTTTATCTAAAGCGAGGTACAAGGGAGGTTTGAACCACAATGCTCTACCACTGAGCATAGTTGGTTACCTGGTAGTCAGTCAGGCTTCCCCACTCACCTTGAACACACTGGGGACCTGCAGCTTTGGAGAGGGGATCCCTAAGGCGTAGTCCCCCAGAACCATGGTGAGGATGGTGATGAAGACAGCAAAGTCACTGATGATGGATCTCACCTAAGCCAGGGAAAGTAGCAATGTCATTAAAAATGATGCAAGGACATAATGTAGAGAGGAAAAAAACTCTCTGAAGACCATCTTTGCACATTCATCGTTATTCCAGTCGTCATGTTTCATTTTCAGTCAGTGTTACTCCTGTTCAGATCCAGATCAGGAGAACCCTGCAGTAGCGACACATGGCCACCAGAGGGCCCCCCTGCACCACAGTTAGACTGTCTGCCAGCTCAAGCGGCTGGTCAGATGAGAGGCGCTCCTCACCTTGGTGGGGAAGTAGCGGCTGAACTTGAAGTCCTTGAGAAACGCAGACATGGCGACGGTGGAGAAGAAGAGGATCACAGACCAGAAGCAAACATCTGGGACGTACGGGCCGTGAGGGCCGCAGGCGCTGCCCACAAACTCCCCTTTATTCTTTATACAGTCCTGAGAAACCAGACGGGAAGAAACAGGTGGAGGATAAACCAGACGGAACAGCAGCAGAAACAGGTGGAGGATAACAATATTGGGATTATTTTAGGAGTGTCAACAGACTTTTGGTAAGCGGGTCGGAGGGGTCATACACTAAAGGTTGAACGAAAACCTAAAATGTGCTTTTACGATGATTTGGCATGGGTAATCCAGCATAATCCAGCCCACATATCCTTAATCCCCTGCGCTCGTCGTTCTCCATCTGGGAGAGCATGCCACTTAACTGAACCCATCTCTCCGTTCACTCCGCAGCAGCATTCATCCAAATCCATCCAAATCAAAAGGCACTTCATGTTGACTTTGTCCTATTGGCCAGTGAGCGTCCAGTACCTTGACCTCCATGGCCTCCCAGTAGATCTCGGATGCGGTGATGTTGTTGTCGTCCCAGTACCGCAGGGTGGCGTTGCTGGGGTCTGGAGGCTCCATACAGGAACACCTGGAAGCACAGGAGGAGCGGCCTCACATCGGGGGCACAGGAGGACCGGCCTCACACTGGGGGCACAGGAGGAGCGGCCTCACATCGGGGGCACAGGAGGACCGGCCTCACACTGGGGGCACAGGAGGAGCGGCCTCACACAGGGGGCACAGGAGGACCGGCCTCACACTGGGGGCACAGGAGGAGCGGCCTCACACCGGGGGCACAGGAGGAGCGGCCTCACACTGGGGGCACAGGAGGACCGGCCTCACACTGGGGGCACAGGAGGAGCGGCCTCACACCGGGGGCACAGGAGGACCGGCCTCACACTGGGGGCACAGGAGGACTGGCCTCACACCGGGGGACAGGAGGACCGGCCTCACACTGGGGGCACAGGAGGACCGGCCTCACACTGGGGGCACAGGAGGAGCGGCCTCACACCGGGAGCACAGGAGGACCGGCCTCACACCGGGGCACAGGAGAACCGGCCTCACACCGGGGGCACAGGAGGACCGGCCTCACACCGGGAGCACAGGAGGACCGGCCTCACACCGGGAGCGCCTCCGACATCCCAAACCTTCCAAACCCTTTCTTATCTAGTACTGTCTACTCTCTTCTCAATACCTCTCTTGTCGTGGGCTATAAGACGGTTAGCAGGTACACAGAAGCACTGGATTGAATAGATCTGACAGTGAGTGTAATACATTCTCCAGTGACCTCAGGAAATGATCTTATCACGTTGTAAGAAAAACATGGGGATAGGGTGAGCACATGCGTGTGTGTGTGTGAGAGACGTACGAGTACTGGGTGAGTTTTTGCAGGTTGTTGTTCATGTTGACGGGGTAGTGCTCCCCCAGGTGGATGAGCTTCTCCAGAGCCTCGTAGATGAAGATGAGGCAGATGAGCGAGGCGAACGCTTCCTCCGTGAAGCGTGTGATGTAGCACACCAGCGAGCTGGCGTCCGTGGCGACCAGGAGCAGACACAGGAAGGCCGTCCACAGGCCGATACACGTCCTCAGAGACAGATAGGACAAGCCGTTCTCCCTGTGGAGGGAGAGGACACCGAAGATCACCATGACGATCACCATAACGATCACCGCGCTCCGTATTACATCACCGGTGGGATGTTGGGGTATTTGGATCACATCTCTAGAGAGCATTTTAATCAGAGTATTTGATCTCTATATATCTATATCTCCAGAGATATAGGTCTCATCTGGACCATTATCACAATGGCATTGGTAATGCGCCTGTATATCAATATAGATGATGAAATGGTCAATGCAGCTGGATCAGAGAGATCTGTCGGTCGCTACGTGATCACTGCTGCTCTCGTGGAAACATGTAATCTGAGCAGAGCCCCCCAGGGGGATGTTTTACGTAAGGGCTGGCGGCCCTCGACTGTACACTGAGATGACTGAACATCTGGTTTGGTTTCTACATGTCGCCCACGCACACAAAAACCCAAACCCACTTGCAGAATTTGTAGAGGATCTTCTCGAACACGAGGACAGGCCCTGTGCTGCCCAGGATGGTGAGGGGCTGCCCCAGCGAACAGGGAGTACGCGATGCCCGTCATGGAGGCTCCAAACAGAGACTCAATCGCACTCTCGAAGGAAAACAAAACATAAAAACTACACTTAAAGAACAGCAAGAATCTGAGAAATCGCACATAGGTATTAAAAGTCTGTTAGGTGTCATTATATTTGACATGCAACATTAAGACAACGTTAAAGTGGTTTGCTCTTTATTTATGAGTCTGGACAGATGTTTATTGTTTACTCTTGGACATTCTTTACTCCAGTATCCCAAGTAGCTGCTTCCCGTAGCAACGGCTAATCATTTCCCGGCCCTCCAGCTTTCAGGAGCGACACACAGACACATGTGGGTTTGGATGAGGGGGTTTGGATGAGGGGGTTTGGATGAGGGGGTTTGGATGAGGGGGTTTGGATGAGGGGGTTTGGATGAGGGGGTTTGGATGAGGGGGTTTGGATGAGGGTGTTCGGGTGAGGGTGTTTGGATGAGGGTGTTTGGATGAGGGTGTGGCTGCGGGGGTTTGGGTGCGGGGGTTTGGATGCGGGGGTTTTGGGTGCGGGGGTTTGGCTGCGGGGTTTGGCTGAGGGGGTTTGGGTGCGGGGGTTTTGGCTGCGGGTGTTTGGCTGCGGGTGTGGCTGCGGGGGTTTGGCTGCGGGGGTGTGGATGACGGGGGTTTGGATGCGGGGGTTTGGCTGCGGGTGTTTGGCTGCGGGTGTTTGGCTGCGGGTGTGGCTGCGGGGGTTTGGCTGCGGGGGTTTGGGTGCGGGGGTTTGGGTGCGGGGGTTTGGCTGCGGGGGTTTGGCATGCGGGTGTGGCTGCGGGGGTTTGGCTGCGGGGGTTTGGGTGCGGGGGTTTGGCTGCGGGTGTTTTGGCTGCGGGTGTGGCTGCGGGGGTTTGGCTGCGGGGGTGTGGCTGCGGGGGTTTGGCTGCGGGGGTTTGGCTGCGGGTGTTTGGCTGCGGGTGTGGCTGCGGGGGTTTGGCTGCGGGGGTGTGGCTGCGGGGGTTTGGCTGCGGGGGTTTGGCTGCGGGGGTTTGGCTGCGGGGGTTTGGCTGCGGGGGTTTGGCTGCGGGGTTTGGCTGCGGGTGTTTTGGCTGCGGGTGTTTGGCTGCGGGGGTTTGGCTGCGGGGGTTTGGCTGCGGGTGTTTTGGCTGCGGGTGTTTGGCTGCGGGGGTTTGGCTGCGGGGGTTTGGCTGCGGGTGTTTGGCTGCGGGTGTTTGGCTGCGGGTGTTTGGCTGCGGGGGTTTGGCTGCGGGGGTTTGGCTGCGGGTGTTTGGCTGCGGGTGTTTGGCTGCGGGTGTTTGGCTGCGGGTGTTGGCTGCGGGGGTTTGGCTGCGGGTGTTTGGCTGCGGGTGTTTGGCTGCGGGGGTTTGGCTGCGGGTGTTTGGCTGCGGGTGTTTGGCTGCGGGTGTTTTGGCTGCGGGTGTTTTGGCTGCGGGTGTTTGGCTGCGGGGGTTTGGCTGCGGGTGTTTGGCTGCGGGTGTTTGGCTGCGGGGGTTTGGCTGCGGGGGTTTGGCTGCGGGTGTTTGGCTGCGGGTGTTTGGCTGCGGGGGTTTGGCTGCGGGGTGTTTGGATGAGGGGTGTTTGCTTACTATGCGTCCCTCCGTGGCCTCCCCCCAGGAGCCCCCCGAAGGTGATGACGGGGGACATGCAGGCGCAGTACAGGAACAGGAAGGAGGCTAGACACTGCAGGCTCACTGCATCTTTGTAGTCAGACAGGTAGTGGGGGGCCTTGCGCTTGATGTCGTTGAGAAGACCTCCAAAGATCCTGCAGACAGAGAGATGGGAGGAGTCTGTCTCCTGACTGAGAGATGGGAGGAGTCTGTCTCCTGACTGAGAGATGGGAGGAGTCTGTCTCCTGACTGCAGACACAGAGATGGGAGGAGTCTGTCTCCTGACTGAGAGATGGGAGGAGTCTGTCTCCTGACTACAGACAGAGAGATGGGAGGAGTCTGTCTCCTGACAGAGAGATGGGAGGAGTCTGTCTCCTGACTACAGACACAGAGATGGGAGGAGTCTGTCTCCTGACTGCAGACACAGAGATGGGAGGAGTCTGGGTCCTGACACAGAGATGGGAGGAGTCTGTCTCCTGACTACAGACACAGAGATGGGAGGAGTCTGTCTCCTGACAGAGAGATGGGAGGAGTCTGTCTCCTGACTACAGACACAGAGATGGGAGGAGTCTGTCTCCTGACTGCAGACACAGAGATGGGAGGAGTCTGGGTCCTGACACAGAGATGGGAGGAGTCTGTCTCCTGACTACAGACACAGAGATGGGAGGAGTCTGTCTCCTGACTGCAGACACAGAGATGGGAGGAGTCTGTCTCCTGACTACAGACACAGAGATGGGAGGAGTCTGTCTCCTGACTACAGACACAGAGATGGGAGGAGTCTGTCTCCTGACAGAGAGATGGGAGGAGTCTGTCTCCTGACTACAGACACAGAGATGGGAGGAGTCTGTCTCCTGACACAGAGATGGGAGGAGTCTGGGTCCTGATACAGAGATGGGAGGAGTCTGTCTCCTGACACAGAGATGGGAGGAGCCTGGGTCCTGACACAGAGATGGGAGGAGTCTGTCTCCTGACAGAGAGATGGGAGGAGTCTGGGTCCTGACACAGAGATGGGAGGAGCCTGGGTCCTGGCGGCGGTAGGGAAGCATCTCCTCCAGGGATTACAAATCACACTCTGAGAAACTGCTGACTATTAAAAAGTGCAGCATGTTACCGTAGTGTCTTACTTTAAATGGGGTGTGAATGGAAATGCAAAACCACTGTTGCCACTGTCAGTATAAATGTGCCTGATAATTATGAGAAACAACTCTCCTCCACTCCTCTCAGGTTCAGCAGGCAGCCCGCCGCTCACTACCACCGTGGGGTTGCCATGGTTACCAGCGCATGACTAGGACCCTGGATCCCTGAGGCTGCAGCGATAATGAGCACGAGAGCAAACTGTCGGAGGAAGATGCGGTTGGGGAACCTGATGGCTCTTTCTCTTGTGTCTGTTCCAGCCAGTCTCGCTGTAAATTAGCATCTCTCCACCTCTCTGACTGATCCTCCTCAGGTCTCTTCTTTTTATACATCTTATCCTCTTCCTCCTCCTCTAGTCTGAGCTCGTCTTCCTCCCCCTCCTCCTTCTCCTCCCCCTCCTCCTCCTCACCACCCCCCTCCCCCTCCTTCTCCTCCCCCTCTTCCTCCTCACTACCCTCACCCTCCTCCTTCTCCTCCCCCTCCTCCCCCTCCTCACCACCCTCCCCCCTCCTCCCCTCCTCCCCTCCTCACCCACCCCTCCCCCCTCTTCACCCCCCTCCCCCATCCCCCTCCTCCTCCCCCTCCTCCTCCCTCACCACCCACCCCCCCTCCCCCTCTTCCTCCTCCCCCCCCCTCACCACCCTCACCCTCCTCCTTCTCCTCCCCCTCCTCCCCCTCCTCCCCCTCCTCACCACCCTCCTCCCCCCTCCTCCCCTCCTCCCCCTCCTCCTCACCCTCTCCCTCCTCCTCCTCACCCTCCCCCTCCTCCTCCTCCTCCTCCTCCTCCTCCTCCTCCTCCTCCTCCTCCTCCTCCTCCTCACTCACCTCCCGGTGCGCTGTAGCTCTGGCCCCCCGTGGCCTTCATGATCCTCCTCCTCCCCTGCCTCGGTGCCGTTCGGTAGTGGAGCTGTCCTCCTCTTCTCCTGTGAAACACACATCCACCCCTCCATCAGCTCTGGTAGCACTCACATCCCCTCCCCAGACACCCCCAGACCAGCACCCTACCAGCCTGACCCCCCCCAGACCAGCACCCTACCAGCCTGACCCCCCCCCAGACCAGCACCCTACCAGCCTGACCCCCCCCAGACCAGCACCCTACCAGCCTGACCCCCCCCAGACCAGCACCCTACCAGCCTGACCCCCCCCAGACCAGCACCCTACCAGCCTGACCCCCCCCCAGACCAGCACCCTACCAGCCTGACCCCCCCCAGACCAGCACCCTACCAGCCTGACACCCCCCCCAGACCAGCACCCTACCAGCCTGACCCCCCCCAGACCAGCACCCTACCAGCCTGACCCCCCCCAGACCAGCACCCTACCAGCCTGACCCCCCCCAGACCAGCACCCTACCAGCCTGACCCCCCCCAGACCAGCACCCTACCAGCCTGACCCCCCCCCCAGACCAGCACCCTACCAGGCTGACACCCCCCCAGACCAGCACCCTACCAGGCTGACACGCCCCCAGCCTGACACCCCCCCCAGACCAGCACCCTACCAGGCTGACCCCCCCCAGACCAGCACCCTACCAGGCTGACCCCCCCCCAGACCAGCACCCTACCAGCCTGACCCCCCCCCAGACCAGCACCCTACCAGCCTGACCCCCCCCCAGACCAGCACCCTACCAGCCTGACCCCCCCCCAGACCAGCACCCTACCAGCCTGACCCCCCCCCAGACCAGCACCCTACCAGCCTGACCCCCCCCAGACCAGCACCCTACCAGCCTGACCCCCCCCAGACCAGCACCCTACCAGCCTGACCCCCCCCAGACCAGCACCCTACCAGCCTGACCCCCCCCCAGACCAGCACCCTACCAGCCTGACCCCCCCCAGACCAGCACCCTACCAGCCTGACCCCCCCAGACCAGCACCCTACCAGCCTGACACCCCCCCCAGACCAGCACCCTACCAGCCTGACCCCCCCCCAGACCAGCACCCTACCAGGCTGACACGCCCCCAGCCTGACACCCCCCCCAGACCAGCACCCTACCAGGCTGACCCCCCCCAGACCAGCACCCTACCAGGCTGACCCCCCCCAGACCAGCACCCCCCCAGACCAGCACCCTACCAGCCTGACACCCCCCAGACCAGCACCCCCCCCAGACCAGCACCCTACCAGGCTGACCCCCCCAGACCAGCACCCCCCCAGACCAGCACCCTACCAGGCTGACACCCCCCCCACGCCAGCACCCTACCAGCCTGACACCCCCCCCACGCCAGCACCCTACCAGCCTGACACCCCCCCCAGACCAGCACCCCCCCCAGACCAGCACCCTACCAGGCTGACACCCCCCCAGACCAGCACCCTACCAGCCTGACACCCCCCCCAGACCAGCACCCCCCCCAGACCAGCACCCTACCAGCCTGACCCCCCCCCCAGACCAGCACCCTACCAGGCTGGGGCACCCAGCTCTGGTCTGGTGGTCAGATCTAAGGAAGAGCTAACTGTGAGTCAGGCCTGTTCATGGAGAGAAACTGTCTTTACGGTTATCGCTCCAGCGCTAATTTAGAGGCTAATTCAGGAACAAGTCCTGCTGCAGTGTAAGAAAGCGACAGCCCGAACAGGAAGTGCTGTTCTCTGGACTCACCTGAGACGGTACGTTTTTGGGTGGTTCTATCCGTATGGAGGGGTCCCACTCCCCCGGGGGCAGCACCGTCACCTGGTCCAGGAACTCGTCGATGCCAGCGATCAGATCGTTACGGTCCTTTGCTTTGTAGGCAACATCATGGAACACCTGGGAAGACCGGGAAATGACTTCAGTCCCTGAAAGACACGGCACTCGTTCGGTGTGTGCAGGAGAGGGCTGTGCCTGTGCGGACCGGATTATTGGTAATTTCCGGAAAATAGCGGGATAAAGGCTTTTAAAATATAATCTCCCTTAATCCCTGACCTGAGTGCATTATCCTTTTAGGACTCTTAGAAAGCTGTGTCACTGCCCACCTCCCAACCTCCCTTGCACTTTGACTGCAGATGAAGAGTTCACAGGTTCAAACTACCAAATGAATATCATATTAGACTCATTAGGGAACAATTAGATTGTGAGGAATGAACTCTACACAGTTTCACAACTGGTGTGTTCTTCTTCTTTGAGACGGCCTAGTTCTAGGAAGCTGTAGACAGGGAGGAGAGACAGGAGCAGTGACTAAGCACTCACACTTCCATGCATGTCGTTAAAGAGCCGCATTAACACTAACAAATATTTCACCACTCTGAGAACGTGAGGAGATCTGCTGCTGGGCTGTGACATGAGGCAGGCTGGGGGATGAGGCAGGCTGGGGGATGAGGCAGGCTGGGGGATGAGGCAGGCTGTGAGATAAGGCAGACTGGGGGATGAGGCAGACTGGGGGATGAGGCAGGCTGGGGGATGAGGCAGGCTGGGGGATGAGGCTGGGGGATGAGGCAGGCTGTGACATGAGGCAGGCTGGGGGATGAGGCAGGCTGTGAGATGAGGCAGGCTGGGGGATGAGGCAGGCTGTGAGATAAGGCAGACTGGGCGATGAGGCAGGCTGGGGATGAGGCTGGGGGATGAGGCAGGCTGGGGATGAGGCTGGGGGATGAGGCAGGCTGTGAGATGAGGCAGGCTGGGGGATGAGGCAGGCTGTGAGATGAGGCAGGCTGTGAGATGAGGCAGACACTAATTTGCGTGGAGAGTGTCAGCGACCAGGACAGCTCTCCCATCCGTTTAGCGGTTAGTCCTACCTCGTCTGTCATGAGCGTTGCGATGGATCTGCCAATCTCGTGATACTGTGGCCCTTTACCCAGAGGGCCGAGCAGGATGAACAGGAACCTGGAGGGAAAAACCACATAAGGAGTCAACCACCACCACATAACAAGCCCATGACAATAACCCAGGCTTGACCATGACGAAAACGTTTTCCTGATGAAATAACAACTGCCCACACAGTAGCTCTGGTCTGCTGTGGTGTTAACTGACTTCCAGGCTCTAAGGTGTCTTCTACTGACCAGCTGTGGACGTCCAGTCCAGTGTGTCGCATGCTCACCTGGTGACACTTACACTGACCAGCTGTGTGTGCAGCTCACCTGGTGACACTAACACTGACCAGCTGTGGACGTCCAGTCCAGTGTGTCGCTCACCTGGTGGCGATGGGGACCTCCGCCACGCCGTTCAGCAGGACTGCCGGGGACAGACGCACAAATGCCACCACCGGCTTCTCCAGGAACTCCAGCTCTCCCACCAGCACGTTGGACGCCTCTGCACCGGCCGGAATCTTCTTCATGAAGTGGAGGTCGATCTGGAAGGACACGTCAGGATGAAGTACTGTGTTAAGCTTTGTTGCAATATGGTCTGAGTAGGGCATTTGTCTACGGAAATGTATTTCCTGAACTTGAAGCGGGTGAGGATCAAAATATCAGTGAAATCTAGTTTTGATCCCCACATTATCTAGGACAGCAAATGCTTGACCTGTTTCGGGGTAAAGTTTCGATTGGCCAACCATAAACAAAATATTTTTTTAACAGATACCGTATTTCTTCGATTAAAAGCTGCAGTGTTTATTACACAATTAAAAAATGTTGTGCTGCGTTTATTCGAGGGCGGCGTTTATTCGAGGGCGGCGTTTATTCGAGGGGGGCGTTTAATTACTAAGAGAGATTTACTGAATTGTAGCTAGTGCGGCGATAGACCAACAAAGAAGACAAGGAGGTCAAACACAAATGTAAAATGTAATCCGCGCGTGTGTCTTTGCAGAAATCTGAAGCAACATGCCGAAACGTTCTTACACTTTAGTTTTCAAACAGAAAGTTGTGCAGAAAGCACTCACCAGCAGCAACAGATGCCAACTTGGGGTTGATGAAAGGCGAATTCCTGAGTGGCGAAGTCAGCTACCTCGCTATATTTTACACTTGTGATTTACTTGTGTAATAAATACTGTGTTTTAATTTAACCAATTAAATAACCGTTTTCGGGTGGTTTTGGTACGGCGTTTAATCGAGGGCGGCGTTTATTACACAATATTCATTTTTGGTGCGGCGTTTATTTGAGGGCGGCGTTTAATCGAAGAAATACGCTACCTATGTAACACTTGCATAGAATGCACATTATTGCAAAATATTACCAGATATTACAAACTAAATCCAAACATATAAATTTCATGGAATCTTCAAGGTTAATCTCCTCATCATCTAATGTGTCCGCCCGCACAGAGCTAAGTGATCCTGATCCTGTGTTCTTCTGCTTTTGGGCTGCAGTGCGTCACTTTAAGAGAAGGTGCAATATCCTGAGGAGCCTGTAGGGGCACCAGAGTCCTGGTTATGTGTCTGGAGGGAGGAAGTGCTGGAAGACAGATGGAACTACTACAAGACAGAGAGAGTGGGAAATAGTGACAGAAAAAAGCCAGCTTCTCAAGGCCGACATATCCACAATGACTTATTTATGAGATGGATTTCAATCTTAATAGTATATATAGATTAACTATTTAATTAAGCTTGGTGAACAGACTAGTTGTCACAGGAGAGTGAATGAGTCAGACCAGTTCTGTTGAGGGACCATCTGTATGAGTCACTACGTCCACATGCTGCCCACACGGAGATAATGACACACCTGCTAGGTTACTTACACAACATTACACTTGCTACACAATTCAAATGAACTCTAAGTACTCGTTTGAAATACCCCCGGAACAGAGACGATCTGTTCACTAATCTGGCCCATTTATTGATTCTATTTATGGTCTATTTATGGTCTACTTATCTGTATGTTGTGCTTTGTGTGTGTGGTATCCAGCAACAGTCTATATTAAAGAGGTCTAATCCACATGGGTGGAGATGAAGGGTGTAGAGGAAGGGTGGAGAGGAAGAGTGGAGAGGAAGGGTGGAGAGGAAGAGTGGAGAGGAAGGGTGGAGAGGAAGAGTGGAGAGGAAGGGTGGAGAGGAAGAGTGGAGAGGAAGGGTGGAGAGGAAGAGTGGAGAGGAAGGGTGGAGAGGAAGAGTGGAGAGGAAGAGTGGAGAGGAAGGGGGGGAGAGGAAGGGTGGAGACCTGTGGCCCACAAGGTTGTCTGTCCAGACTGTGACATGGTAGTCCAGATGTGTGGCGTTAAAGCTGTCTGTCCAGACTGTGACATGATAGTCCAGCTGTATGGCGTTAAAGCTGTCATGGCTGCCAGCGCTGTGGTCCCACGCTCAGAATGACCTAAACCCTAATCCACTAATAGAGGAATTTTTCATGAAACATAAAAAAACCAAATCCAAATGAGTACTTATTGTACCCAACGTAAAAGAATAAAATGAAATCTATCTATTTCCACTTCCTGCAGTCAGATGCTGAGAGTCTTTAGTGCTTGTGTCCAGCCCAAAGCACCCATTAGAGGGAATTATACTTGAACTGTGTCAGTTGTGTCTATTTAAAGCACATGAACACCATTGTCCTATCAGATTTAGTCTTTAACAACAGAACTTGAGAGGAACTGCCTGGAGCAGATGTCAGCCACCACGGTGCGCTGGTAGTTGCTGTCGCTGTGCAGTGTATCTGTGCAGTGTATCTGTGCAGTGCATATGTGCTGTGTATCTGTGCAGTGATTCTGTGCAGTGTATCTGTGCAGTGCATATGTGCAGTGATTCTGTGCAGTGTATCTGTGCAGTGATTCTGTGCAGTGTATCTGTGCAGTGCATCTGTGCAGTGTATCTGTGCAGTGTATCTTTGCGGTGCATCTGTGCGGTGTATCTGTGCAGTGTATCTGTGCAATGCATCTGTGTGGTGTATCTGTGCAGTGCATCTGTGCAGTGTATCTGTGCAGTGCATCTGTGCAGTGTATCTGTGCAGTGTATCTGTGCAGTGTATCTGTGCTAGGGGTGTCACGATACCAAAAATTCAGTAGTCGGTGCCAATACCAGTAAAATAACACAATTCTCGATGCCAATTTCGATACCACGGTAAAAAAAAGAAGGATTTTCTAAGATTTCATGTAGGCTACTGTACTTAAACTTCTTTATTAAAATAATTGAAAAATAGCTAAATGTCTTAAGACATACAAAACATGTGCAATAGAGCATAGCACATCATAATAAAGTGCAATTAAGCCATCCAGCTAACAAGATGAACATGAGTTTACCTTCTAACCAAGGTAGGCTATAGGCTAACGCTAAAACTACAGCATAGCTAACCTAAACGATGTACATAACATAAGCCATTGTAACACACTTGCCCACCATCTCAAACATCATGTAACGTGTATTTCAGTATGACAGATTAAAAAAACAGAAACGATGCATTCTTTGGATGTATTGAATTTCGCCGTTCGTTGTTCGACCACAACGAACATTCATTTAGTATGCCAGATGTTAGCATCGGTGCTGCGCCTCTTCTGGAACTGAATCAGAACTCACCTCGAATTATTTAAACAAATCCGGATAACGGATTCATTTCAGGTGCTTAGCTAAATTGGAAGTATTACCTCCCTTGGTCTGAAGACCACAGTAGCATATTTTGCATAATGGCTTCTGCGGATTAATTATTGTCAACAAGTCGAGGTGGGGCTATCGCTGCAGCTGCAGTTGCTATCTTGGTTTTCTGAATGTAAACGTCGACTGGAACACTCCTGAATACTGCCCCCATCAGTTCCAGAAGAGGCGCAGCACCAATGCTAACATCTGGCATCGGCGCTCACGGTGCTTACGGTGCTTCAAAAAAATGGGTATCGACGGTGTTTTGTTATTTTAGCATCGAAAGGTATCGTAAGTATCGGTTCTCGTGACATCCCTAATCTGTGCAGTGTATCTTTGCGGTGCATCTGTGCGGTGTATCTGTGCAGTGTATCTGTGCAATGCATCTGTGTGGTGTATCTGTGCAATGCATCTGTGTGGTGTATCTGTGCAGTGCATCTGTGCAGTGTATCTGTGCAGTGCATCTGTGCAGTGTATCTGTGCAGTGTATCTGTGCAGTGCATCTGTGCGGTGAATCTCTGCAGTGCATATGTGCTGAGTATCTGTGCAGTGATTCTGTGCAGTGCATCTGGCTGCATGCTGTTGTGTTCAGGTCACACTGTACCTTACTGAAGTCCACAGCGCTGTTCTCCCTGCTGACGTCTCCCTTTCCCTCGGTGGGCACAGGCATCAGGGACTGAGGAGAGACCAGCTGACCTGGATCAGAGAGAGAGAGAGACAGAGAGAGACAGAGAGAGAGAGAGAGGGATGGGAGAGGAAAGGATAAGGAAGAGATGAGATGCGAGGAGATGAGAGGAGAGAGAGGAGATGAGAGAGAGAGAGATGAGATGAGAGAGAGAGAGAGAGAGAGAGAGAGAGAGAGATCGAGAGAGAGAGATGCGATGAGAGAGAGATGAGATGAGAGAGAGAGCTAGTAGCTAGAGATCGAGAGAGATAGCGATGAGCTATAGAGTACAGAGAGAGAGAGAGAGAGAGAGTGAGATGAAAAGAGAGAAGACATGTCAATCCGCATGCCTCCATTGGACACCTTACCAAGCTAAAGTGCATCAGCGCTGCAGACCAGTGTTGATAGATCACTTCCCTGCTGCCACATCACAGATCAGTGGTCTTAAAACCTGGTCCTCAGGGCCCACCGTCCTGCATGTTCTAGATGTTTCCCTGCTCCAACACACCTGATTGGGATGAATGGTTGTTTTCAGGCTTCTGCAGGGCTTGATAATGACCCGTTCATGTGAGTGAGGTGTGTCGGAGAACTCCTTACAGGGAGTAAGAGGACTTTGAGGAGCAGGACAGGCTTGACCTCCCTGAGAAGGGGGGCATCTATCTAACACTGGCCCTGAGGAGGGGGGCATCTATCTCACACTGGCCCTGAGGTGGGGGGGGCATCTATCTCACACTGGCCCTGAGGAGGGGGGCATCTATCTCACACTGGCCCTGAGGTGGGGGGGGCATCTATCTCACACTGGCCCTGAGGAGGGGGGCATCTATCTCACACTGGCCCTGAGGTGGGGGGGCATCTATCTCACACTGGCCCTGAGGTGGGGGGGCATCTATCTCACACTGGCCCTGAGGAGGGGGGCATCTATCTCACACTGGCCC
The DNA here is from genome assembly GCA_903064625.1 of Mallotus villosus. Taxonomy (NCBI): domain Eukaryota; kingdom Metazoa; phylum Chordata; class Actinopteri; order Osmeriformes; family Salangidae; genus Mallotus; species Mallotus villosus. Next base: position 101,060 of record CAEFZP010002633.1, read on the forward strand.
TGAGGAGGGGGGCATCTATCTCACACTGGCCCTGAGGAGGGGGGTCGGGGGCAACCTCCCCCCCCCCTCTCGAGGAAGCAGAGGGCGGAGCCTGAAGACGGGGGTGGCTGGTGCAAGATGAGCAGGGAGAGGGCAGGTGGACGGGGGTGAAGGTGAACAAAGCCTGTCTATTAGGGTTCCACCCAAGAACTGTTTTCTGTTACTTTGCTAAACATCCATTTTCAGTGTTTGATTCATCGAATGAAAAGCAGGTGGAAGTTCTAAGTGACATATCGCTGGGAAAATAAGGAGAGCCAGCAATGAAAAACATGCCTTGTGAAATTGGATTCTAACTCCACATTCAGTATCAAACCAATGTCCAGGGGCTCTAATCTAGAAGCAAACCGCAGCTGTCCATGAAGAATCACCCTGACAACGCCTTTACATGGAGCAGTGTCTACACCGAGTGGGATTCTGCTTCCACATACTCAGTGATGGATCACTTAGTGTATTTCTGTTTCTGCAGTTCAATCTGGTGCTTGTAGATTCAACAGCATGATAGAACAGTGTGTTTCCACCACTACTGAGTGGTCTGTTTAAACACTGTGCTGCTGTTAACACTGTGCTTCTGTTTAAACACAGTGCTTCTGTTTAAACACAGTGCTTCTGTTTAAACACTGTGCTTCTGTTAACACAGTGCTTCTGTTAACACTGCTTCTGTTTAAACACTGTGTTTCTGTTAACACTGTGCTTCTGTTAACACTGGACTTCTGTTAACACTGCTTCTGTTAACACTGTGCTTCTGTTAACACTGCGCTTCTGTTAACACTGCTTCTGTTAACACTGTGCTTCTGTTAACACTGCTTCTGTTAACACTGTGCTTCTGTTAACACTGTGCTTCTGTTAACACTGCTTCTGTTAACACAGTGCTTCTGTTTAAACACTGTGCTTCTGTTAACACTGCGCTTCTGTTAACACTGCTTCTGTTAACACTGTGCTTCTGTTAACACTGCTTCTGTTAACACTGTGCTTCTGTTAACACTGTGCTTCTGTTAACACTGCTTCTGTTAACACAGTGCTTCTGTTAAAACGCTGTCTGGTGTTCTTCATGTCTTAATATTAAAAATTAGCTTTCCTTTGTAACCCTCCCTGGTGATGGTGTAACTGTCCCTGGTGATGGTGTAACCCTCCCTGGTGATGGTGTAACTGTCCCTGGTGATGGTGTAACCCTCCCTGGTGATGGTGTAACTGTCCCTGGTGATGGTGTAACCCTCCCTGGTGATGGTGTAACTGTCCCTGGTGATGGTGTAACTATCCCTGGTGATGGTGTAACTATCCCTGGTGATGGTGTAACCCTCCCTAGTGATGGTGTAACTATCCCTGGTGATGGTGTAACCCTCCCTGGTGATGGTGTAACTGTCCCTGGTGATGGTATAACTATCCCTGGTGATGGTGTAACCCTCCCTGGTGGTGGTGTAACTATCCCTGGTGATGGTGTAACCCTCCCTGGTGATGGTGTAACTGTCCCTGGTGATGGTGTAACCCTCCCTGGTGATGGTGTAACTATCCCTGGTGATGGTGTAACCCTCCCTGGTGATGGTGTAACTGTCCCTGGTGATGGTGTAACCCTCCTTGGTGATGGTGTAACTATCCCTGGTGATGGTGTAACCCTCCCTGGTGATGGTGTAACTGTCCCTGGTGATGGTGTAACTGTCCCTGGTGATGGTGTAACCCTCCATGGTGATGGTGTAACTCTTTGTATCAAAGGCTGTGTATATGATTCCTCTTGGTTCCGCATACACACTTAATCAATTTTTCTTATCAAAAACACCTCCTGCATTCACTATCATTCATTGACATATTGATTGGATTACCACCTTCATAAATTATGTTTTAGGAAGTACTAGCAGAGAAAGGCTGTCAAGAGTTAAGTTGCCTGGATCCGGCTCCTCCTTCTTTAGCCGGGGCTGGACAGGAGCCCCGGCGGGCTGGGGTCTGGGGGGCGGAGGGGCGGGAGGGGGACGGGTGGAGGATGGTGGGAGTGGAGAGGAGATGGAGGTCCGCTGGGGGCAGCAGAGCCATGGGGAGCAGGAGGCCACCTGGATGTCACTAGCCATGAACCTGCCCCACACGGAACTCCTTACAGGACAGAGAGACGGACCGCCTGCTAGACACACACATATACACATACACACAGATACACATACACACACATCCATACACTCACACAGAGATATACACACACTCACACACACGAGGAGACAAGAAAAGAGAAACACACTGAGACAGTGAACAGGAGGTGACACATGGATGATGTCTTGCACTTGGCTACATGACCTCTACATGACCTCCACTCCGAGGCAGCTGGGTCATCTCTGTAGGTCAGCTTCAGACACCACAGACCGTGGAACAGACAGTACTGACACGCCACACACTGACACAGTAGAACAGTGGAACAGACAGTACTGACACGCCACACACTGACACAGTAGAACAGTGGAACAGACAGTACACGCCACACACTGACACCGTAGAACAGACAGTACACGCCACACACTGACACAGTAGAACAGTGGAACAGACAGTACTGACACGCCACACACTGACACAGTAGAACAGTGCTGTAGGTCTATGTTGCTGTAGGTCTGTGTTGCTGTAGGTCTATGTTGCTGTAGGTCTGTGTTGCTGTAGGTCTATGTTGCTGTAGGTCTGTGTTGCTGTAGGTCTGTGTTGCTGTAGGTCTATGTTGCTGTAGATCTATGTTGCTGTAGGTCTGTGTTGCTGTAGGTCTATGTTGCTGTAGGTCTATGTTGCTGTAGATCTATGTTGCTGTAGGTCTATGTTGCTGTAGATCTATGTTCTAACCGTTCTTGTCGGTGCTGTGGGGCTCCTCCGGCTGCTTGCGGCCCAAGTCAGCGAAGGAGCGCACGATGGGGATGCGGTTGGCCAGCTTCTTCTGGTTCTGGTGGTGGTGGTGCAGGAGCAGAGCCTCCCTCACCCTCCTCCTCAGCACCTCCCCCAGGGGGTTCACTGTCTCCTGCTGGTCCAGCACCATGTCTGCACACAGGGGCACACAGGCACAGATACACTACATCACAGATAGGCCTACACACAACATAAGTTAGGTATCAGGTTGGTGCTAGTGTGTTCCAGTGTGTTCCAGTATGTGCCAGTGTGTTCCAGTGTGTGCCATTGTGTTACATTGTGTGCCAGTGTGTTCCAGTGTGTGCCAGTGTGTTCCAGTGTGTGCCAGTGTGTTCCAGAGTGTTACAGTGTGTGCCAGTGTGTTACAGTGTGTGCCAATGTGTTCCAGTGTGTGCCAATGTGTTCCAGTGTGTGCCAGTGTGTTCCAGTGTGTTCCAGTGTGTGCAAGTGTGTTACAGTGTGTTCCAGTGTGTGCAAGTGTGTTACAGTGTGTTACAGTGTGTGCCAATGTGTTACAGTGTGTGCCAATGTGTTCCAGTGTGTGCCAGTGTGTTCCAGTATGTGCCAGTGTGTTCCAGTGTGTGCCCGTGTGTTCCCGTGTGTTCCAGTGTGTGCCAATGTGTTCCAGTGTGTGCCAGTGTGTTCCAGTATGTGCCAGTGTGTTCCAGTGTGTGCCAGTGTGTGCCAGTGTGTTCCAGTGTGTGCCAGTTTATTCCAGTGTGTGCAGTGTGTGCCCGTGTGTTCCCGTGTGTTCCAGTGTGTGCCAGTGTGTTCCAGTGTGTGCCAGTTTATTCCAATGTGTGCCAATGTGTTCCAGAGTGTGCCATTGTGTTCCAGTGTGTTACAGTGTGTGCCAGTGTGTTCCAGTATGTTCCAGTGTGTGCAGTGTGTGCCAGTGTGTGCAGTGTGTGCCAGTGTGTGCCAGTGTGTTCCAGTGTGTGCCAGTGTGTTCCAGTGTGTGTCTCCTCTGTATCTCCACCGTCCAGCAGGTCTGTACCTATGACCTCCTCCAGGGATCCGGCCCTCATGTCCAGCAGCACGGTGCCGTTGATGATGCAGCTGCGCAGCTCAAACAGGCTGTGGAGGGACAGCGTGGCCACGTAGGGCTTGCTCCACCTCTCTCCTCCGTCCTCCACGTCCTCCTCGAACTTCAGCCACCTGCAGCAGCAGAGACAGGGCCAGGCTGGCTGTCACACAGGGGGCAGGGGATCCAGCCAGACTGGCTCTCACACAGGGGGCAGGGGATCCAGCCAGGCTGGCTCTCACACAGGGGGCAGGGGATCCAGCCAGGCTGGCTCTCACACAGGGGGCAGGGGATTCATGCACAAACACACAAACAGGGACTCTACAATGGGGGCAGATCAGCTCATTATTTCTGGGACGTAACTCTGTCTGTCTGGTTTCCTTGCTGGTTTAGGCTGGCTGGCTCTGCCCGTGCTGCAGTGCTTATTAGTTAGGCTTTATTTAGCCAGACTGGATGGTTACATAACAAGCCTTTTTTATGTCATTTTAACCCTTTCAGGTAACACACGCTTCTCTTTATGAATCATCTTCACTCTCATGTTTCACACTGTAGCGTAACAGAAGGAAGGGTTGTGTGTTAGTTTAACTGTCATAACAAAACTGGTCCAACCTCTGAGGTTTGTTTTAGCCTTCGTAATAATGAGTTAGTGTGTGAATGATAATGATGTTGTCTCTGTTTGTTTATGAACCTCACATGGTGGGTTCTCTGTTCCCTCCAACCCCCCATAACCTGAACCTGTATTAGTTAGACTAGAATCAGGAAGTGTTGCCCCTGGAGCAAGGGCATGACAGGAGGAGTCCTGATTGGCTGTTAGCGAGAGGTTCAACATGGCGTCCGACCTGGCGGTTTCCCTCCACTCCGCCTCCTCTCCCTGGCGCAGGCAGATCTCGTCCAGCTCGGTGAACAGGTCGTGGGGGAGGTGCTCCTCGTCGTCGTCCTCCGTGCCCAGGAGGAACTGCACCCGCTGGGACGGCGTGTCTGGGGCACAGAGACACACGGCACATGGGTCACATCCAGCCTCGTCGCACGTTGATGACGTCATAAAGACATGGCACACATCTGGTAGTATGTGAGCTGCTATTGGCTAAACCCTCAATGACCAAAATCCATAAAATCCTAGATATACAGAACCATGTAAAAGTTTTAAAAAATGCTTTGAGAAATGATTAAATGAAAATACTTTTAAACTATGCATCTTGGGTTCCGAAGACTTTTGCACAGTACTGCATAAAAACTGTGATGTCATAAAGAATCATCTCTGCTCACACACGAGGGCGATGGTGACTCTTCCATGTTCTTACTCGGTTCCAAACAAACACCCTACAGTTTAGCTGCTGCTTAACGTAGCCAGGTGATCTCCTATCGGCCAAGGTCAGGGCTGGCCTCTGCTCACCATTGGACGGGGACTCCCTCCCCTCCGCCAGGGAGGGGTCCCTCTCCTTGCTCCTCTTCCTGTGTCGGTGGCCGTGGTGTCTGTGGCCATGCCTGCGGTGGCTCCGTCGGCCTGCGGGCACGTGCACCCCGATGTAGAGAGTCCTGTGGTCTGGGGACACAGTGGGGGGGGGGTTATGACCATGTAATCATGACGACAGGTCACTAGTTAGTCAGTACCTGAGGCCTTCACGCATGGTCTGCTGAAAGGTGATAGCTACTGAACTCCACACCTACTTAGCTTCTATGCTGAAGCGATGACGTGTTCAGCGCTTTTACCCATAATGTTGTTCTCCATGGGCTCTGAACAGAAGCCCAGAGACACATCTGTCATGGACGTCCAAGCAGGCTGGGTCTCTAACTTAATCCCTGCTAATGCATCTGAGAGGCTGGGAACACAGAGCCTAAAACACAGACCAACTTCCAAATGAGCTTGCGAGGACTCCACTGTTTTGGCCTTCCTCCCATCAGCCCACTGATGGATCATTACTTTATGACACATATAAGAGCAATATTTTGTGTGTATCTTCTGGATCTTTATTGAGACATTTTTGAAGCACGTTGTGAATCCATCTGTATCAGTGGTGTTCAACCCTGGTCCTCAGGGCCTGTGTGTTCTATATGTTTCCCTGCTCCAACACACCTGATTCAGATGAATGGCATCAGGTGTGTTGGAGACAGACATGAAGACAGACAGACAGAAAGGCTGACAGACAGACATGCAGTCAGACAGACAGACATGCTGACAGACAGATAGACAGACAGGCAGGCAGGCAGGCAGGCAGGCAGGCAGGCAGACAGACAGACAGACAGGCAAGCTAGCTGAATCTCAAGCTTCACTCTCAGCTGGTTTCAGGGCTAATGACTTCATGCACTATAATAGTGACTTTTCTGCTGTACAAACATGGGCATCTGTGTCATAATATATTTCACGTGTCAGGCTGTGCATGATTCTGAGTGTGCATGTGTGTGTGTGTGTGTGTGTGTGTGTGTGTGTGTGTGTGTGTGTGTGTGTGTGTGTGTGTGTGTGTGTGTGTGTGTGTGTGTGTGTGTGTGTGTGCGTGTGTGTGTGTGAGAGCACTCAGCCCTTATTATACAGGAGCTCTGATCTGTTCCTGTCACGGTTCACTGTCCAGGAGGATTAAGATGAACCACGTCACACTAAACACACCTGAACAACTTGTCACCATGACGCCCACAACAACACAACACCCCCCCTCTTACACCACCTGGGCATCAGATCCCTGAACACTCTACAACTCACACAGCAACACTTTACATTAAGGTTACACTGACTAGCATGGAACTGTATAGCAATATATTTCATTAAGATCACCATCTTATCAGACTACCATATCAGTTCAAATCATGATACTATAGTTATTGCTATGTACACTTACATGGTAGTTGATGCAACCTTAATGTAAAGTGTTGCTATGTGGTTACATAGACGACTATGCCATACTTACAGTAAACTGTAAAGGCCAATATTAATAATGTATTAATTTAGACTCTTTTATCCAAAGTGACAAACAGGGAGATTTGAACCAGGGACCTCTTGGTCTGAAGTCAAATGCTTTGCCACTGAGCAGGGCCGGGCCTAGGGGGGCCCAGGGGGGGCTCTAGGGGGGCCTCTCCCTAGGGGGCCCCAGGGCACTAAACAAAAATAGACTGGCATTTCTTTCTTTTATTTACATATTTTTATTGTGGGGCCCTGCCACTGAGCTATACCTAATGATATACTTAATCCTTTGATTCCTACAGAACATGTACTGTAATATTGAGAGTATGTTGATCCAATGTACAGTCATGTGTTGTTGCTGTGTTTGCAGTTAAGTATCAGTGTCCTGGCGGACCGCTGACTGTGCCTCCCTCGACGTCCCTGTCCTCCCAATCTCTCCCTTTCCCTGTCTCTCTCTCTCTCTCTCTTTCTCCTCCCGCTCTCTCCCCACTCTCTCCCACTCTCTCTCCCACTCTCTCTCCCACTCTCTCTCTCTCCCTCTCTCCCTCTCTCCCTCTCTCCCTCTCTCCCTCTCTCCCTCTCTCCCTGTCTCCCTGTCTCCCTGTCTCTCTGTCTCTCTGTCTCTCTCTCTCTCTCTCTCCTCCCACTCTCTCCCTGTCTCTCTCCCTGTCTCTGTCTCTCTCCTCTCTCTCTCTCTCTCTCTCTCTCTCTCTCTCTCTCTCCTTCCACTCTCTCCCTGTCTCTGTCTCTGTCTCTCTCTCCTTCCACTCTCTCCCTGTCTCTGTCTCTCTCTCTCTCTCTCCCTCCCTCTCACTCTCTCTCTCTCTCTCTCTCTCTCTCTCCTCCCACTCTCTCCCTGTCTCCAGGGTCTCTCTCTCTCTCTCCCCCTCCCACTCTCTCAGTGTGTTGATGTGTGGAGGGTTAGGGGTGCCTTGGTCACAGGGGAGGTGGAGGGTTAGGGGTGCCTTGGTCACAGGGGAGGTGGAGGGTTAGGGGTGTCTTGGTCACAGGGGAGGTGGAGGGTTAGGGGTGTCTTGGTCACAGGGGAGGTGGAGGGTTAGGGGTGCCTTGGCCACAGGGGAGGTGGAGGGTTAGGGGTGCCTTGGTTACAGGGGAGGTGGAGGGTTAGGGGTTACAGGGGAGGTGGAGGGTTAGGGGTGCCTTGGCCACAGGGGAGGTGGAGGGTTAGGGGTGCCTTGGTCAGAGGGGAGGTGGAGGGTTAGGGGTGCCTTGGCCACAGGGGAGGTGGAGGGTTAGGGGTGCCTTGGTCAGAGGGGAGGTGGAGGGTTAGGGGTGCCTTGGCCACAGGGGAGGTGGAGGGTTAGGGGAGGTGGAGGGTTAGGGGGTGTTAGAGTTTAAGTTGTATCTCAGGATGTTTTTGTTTCATTTCTTTGTCTGGAAATGTAACATTTTAATTGAAATGGCCTTTGTTTGAATAAGAGTAATAAAGAAATGGCTGTCGGGTGAAACTGTTGGTTAGCTGGCAGTTTTGACTGCGCAATGAAGATGCCCCCTCTGCCCCCTCCCTCTACCCTCCCCTCTGCCCTCCCCCTTGCCCACCCCCTCCCCCTTGCTCCTCCTCCCCTCCCCCCATCTCCTCCTCACCCTCCCTCTCCTCCTCCCCTCCCTCCCCTCCCCCCTCCCCTCCCTCTCCTCCTCCCCTCCCTCTCCTCCTCCCCTCCCTCCCCTCCCTCACCTCACGCCCCCTTACCTTCCAGTTCCTCCTGCTGCTGCTTGAAGTTGGTCTTCAGCATGGAGCGAGTTCCTCCTCGGTCCAGCACTGCCTCCTCCTCATTTCTCTGGGGAACAGACACACACACACACAAACACACACACACACAGACACACACACACAGACACAGAGACACACACATGGGCATCATAACACAACTTTCAGGGTTTGAATTCTACAGTCACACATGTAGATACGCTGATAAAGCGTGTACATCTCAGGGCTACAGCGAGCGACCTTTGGATTCTGCCCCTTCCGGACGCAGAGAATAAACACAATATCCCACATAATAGGGTCGTATCCGTTCCCATGGAAACTAGTTATAGCAAGGGGCCATTATATTGGAGAGGCCATGCTGTCAGCAGAGCAGATATAAAAGAGCTTTACAAGAGCTCTCTGAATCAAATCAACAAGTTAAGCTGGAGGCTAGTAGCGCTGGATCTCCATGTTCACTGGTCCTGCACATCTCCAGATCTTAGGCTGTGATGTCATCAACAGACATTGGAAGTAACAAAGTACAGATACTGTGCTTCTGTACTTACAGTAAATACATGTTTCTGGTATCAGTACTTTACTTCACTTTAGACTTCTCTGACAACTTTTGATTTTCACTATAGTGAAGGATGTGTGTACGTTTGCCACCTCTGCACTGTTGTGTTATTACACTGTTGTTATACTGTTCTTACACTGTTACACTGTTGTAACACTGTTATTAAGCTGTTATTATACTGTTGTTACACTGTGATTACACTGATAGGAAGTAACAAAGTACAAATACTTTGTTACTGTACTTAAGTAGATTCTTCTGGTATCAGTACTTCACAATGTTTCTGACAACCTTTTACTAAAACAGTAAAACAGGTAGTGATGATGACTTTTTACTGAAGTATCAGAGCCCATACTTCTTAACTTTAACTTGAGTGAAAAAGTGTATTCAGCACTTCAACTTTTACCAGTCTTTTTAAACATGAGTATCTGTACTTGTACTTGAGTGAAGGACGCGTGTGCTTTTGCCATCCCTGGTCATGAACATCTAAACCCTGTGAGGATGTGATGTGTGTGTTCCTGTGATCTACGTCTGTGTGCGTAGCTAAGTCCCAGAGAAGGAGCTCATGATGTTTCACAGAACATTCTGCCGTTTCTAAGCTCACAACAGCTGGTAACCAGGCAGACGAGACAATCTGATGAATAATGACTCTCAGGAAGATACACAGAAAGCACTCAAGACACGTCATCCAGTCATAAACACCCTCAGAGCATCTCAGACCAGCCATGATGTGCCGGGTCCCAGTCAAGGTATAAAAGATACTAACTAAAAGAGAGTGTGTGAGTGGATGTATCTCTGAGATTAGAGAGCCGAGGAAGTGCCGTAGTATGAGAGGCCGTATAGGACATTATTCATACTTGGTCTCACATACACGCCATGACCTCACATATATACCTTTATACTCTCACATATATACCAATATACACTCACACATATACCATCATACTCTCACACATACCAGTACACCAGCATACTTTCACACATACACAATCATACTCTCACACATACACCATCATACTCTCACACATACACCATCATACTCTCACACATACACCATCAACTCCACACACTATCATACTCTCGCACATACACCACCATACTCTCACACATACACCATCATACTCTCACACATACACCATCATACTCTCACACATACACTATCATACTCTCGCACATACACTATTATACTCTCGCACATACACCATCATACTCTCACACATACACTAGCATACTCTCACACATACACCATTATACGCTCACACATACACCATCATACGCTCACACATACACCATCATACTCGCACACATACACCATCATACTCTCACACATACACTATCATACTCTCACACATACACCATCATACTCTCACACATACACCATCATACTCTCACATATATACCATCATACTCTCACATATATACCATTATACTCTCACATATACACTATTATACTCTCACATATATACCATTATACTCTCACATATACACCATTATACTCTCACACATACACCATTATACTCTCACATATACACACCATTATACTTGAATACTTGTCTATGTGAGAGACAATACATGTCTATGTGAGAGAGAATACTTGTCTATGTGAGAGAGTTTGATTGAAACGGAAGGCAGTTTGATTGAACAGGAAGTAGTACTGAATTCTCAGTACCTGATTGGCTTACACATGAAGAAGGATTTCGGGTACATGTAGCTAACGCCCACCTTCCCTATCAAGACGAGACTGATTGGCATGACAAGTTAGCAGTAGGCGTCTTAATGAAGCCATTGGACTCATTAATAACATTTTGAATACGTGTTTCAGTTATTCCTGGGGACATTATGGAATTAAATGACATATTACTTATGATAAAATACTTGTGCACAATCATACTTGCTACATGTTGACGCTTTAAAGGTTTTTAATTTTACCTGGAAGCTTTTTGTGAAAATTAGGCAAGTTTCACGACAGCGACTTTGGATGTAGACTAGCCTACTTAAACATGTTAGCTGATTAGCCAGTACAAGTGAGATATGTATACAGTTACATTAAACCTCTTCTTTGTAAACTATTTTGTCATAAATACGATGGGAACACATCACATGAACAATTCCAAAACGCACCACACGCCAAACAAAACATTTTTTGGTCAAGCGTCTCAAAGCTCAGATTCCGAGTCGGAGTTCCATGGAGCTATTTCGTTGCAGTGAATGGGTGCGGGCACTCATCGGGCATACAGTCAAATATCAAATTATCCAGGGATACACTCAAATAATAAGTTAAGGTTGTGGCATCGAAGTTCAGGTTAGTAGCCAAGGGTGTAAAGACCACTCGGCTAATTACAGACGTCTAAAACCCCAGTGCTACACTATCACAGGCATTGGCTTTAATTTAAATGATCGGCTAGTTTGTTTAATCAATTGAAAAACTGATGTAGGACTTTTGACTCAAGTAGTGGGGGTGCTAGGTTGTCCGTATTGCTTCCTAAACAACTATGGAATTCTACATTTGAGTTTTTTGGTGGATTTGCTTCTCATTGTCAGAAATGTTGGAATCAAAGACGACAGCCACCCACAGGGGCTATTTCTAACGCTAACGATTAAATGCGCCGGCTCTTTAGACCTGGATCATGTACATCAAGCAGCGGCACTCTACCCCTTACCCCTAGCCCATAGTTTTGGGGGATTCGGCCTAAAAGACTAGCTCCTGACAGAGTGCTGTTGCCGCTCCTTGATGCACCTGATCTAGGTCTGAAGAGCCGGCGCATTTCATTGTCAACGTTAGCGTTAGACATAGCCCCTGTGTATGGCTGTCGTCTTTCATGCAACATTTCTGACAATGATGCCGCAGCATTTGGAGAAGCCTATGCAAAATGTAGGCTAATTAATAAATCCATCTTGTCATGTCAATCAGTCTCTTCTTATGGAAGGTGGGCGTTAGCTACATGTACCCGAAATCCTTCTTCTTCATGTGTAAGCCAATCAGGTACTGAGAATTCAGTACTACTTCCTGTTCAATCAAACTGCCTTCCGTTTCAATCAAACTCTCTCACATAGACAAGTATTCTCTCTCACATAGACATGTATTGTCTCTCACATAGACAAGTATTCAAGTATAATGGTGTGTATATGTGAGAGTATAATGGTGTATGTGTGAGAGTATAATGGTGTATATGTGAGAGTATAATGGTATATATGTGAGAGTATAATAGTGTATATGTGAGAGTATAATGGTATATATGTGAGAGTATGATGGTGTATGTGTGAGAGTATGATGGTGTATGTGTGAGAGTATAATGGTGTATGTGTGAGGGTATGATAGTGTATGTGTGAGAGTATGATAGTGTATGTGTGAGAGTATGATGGTGTATGTGTGAGAGTATGATGGTGTATGTGCGAGAGTATAATAGTGTATGTGCGAGAGTATGATAGTGTATGTGTGAGAGTATGATGGTGTATGTGTGAGAGTATAATGGTGTATGTGTGAGAGTATGATAGTGTATGTGTGAGAGTATGATGGTGTATGTGTGAGAGTATGATGGTGTATGTGTGAGAGTATGATGGTGTATGTGTGAGAGTATAATGGTGTATGTGTGAGAGTATGATAGTGTATGTGTGAGAGTATGATAGTGTATGTGTGAGAGTATGATGGTGTATGTGTGAGAGTATGATGGTGTATGTGTGAAAGTATGCTGGTGTACTGGTTTGTGTGAGAGTATGATGGTATATGTGTGAGTGTATATTGGTATATATGTGAGAGTATAAAGGTATATATGTGAGGTCATGGCGTGTATGTGAGACCAAGTATGAATAATGTCCTATACGGCCTCTCATACCGTAGTGTTACCATTAGAGGGCAGAGGAAGTGCCGTAGTGTTACCATCAGAGGGCAGATGAAGTGCCGTAGTGTTACCACAGAAAGATCATTATCCCTGGATGAGGGCATGGAGGAGAGGATGTTGACCTCAGAAAACTTCATTAGTGACGCACACTGGTGTCTGGAATTACTTCCCCTTCCTCACTCCTGCTTCTTAACTGCATCACATGCAATCACACACACACACACACACATGCAATCACACACACACACACACATGCAATCACACACACACACACACACACACACAAACATGCAATCACACACACACACACACATACGCACACACACATGCAATCACACACACACCCAAACACGCACACAAACATACAATCACACACACACCCAAACACGCACACAAACATACAATCACACACACACAAACATGCAATCACACACACACATCAACACGCACGCACACACACACACACACACAAACATGCAATCACACACACACACACACGCACACAAACATACAATCACACAAACACGCACACAATCACATACACAAACACGCACACACAAACATGCAATCACACACACACACAAACACACACACACAATCACACACACGCACACGCACACGCACACACACACACACACATACAATCACACACACACACACACAAACACGCACACAAACACACACACACACACACACAAACGCACACAAACATACAATCACACACACACGAACTCTCCTCAGTACACCGACTTGTTCTCTTCCTCCCACAGTGAACAGACAGTTCCTACACCCATCGACTGTCACATATCTGAAACCTCACCACCTAGAGGGAGGCTGGTGCTGGAACGTGTCAGTCAGATGGGTGGGGATGAGAGAGAGAGAGAGAGAGAGAGAGACAGAGAGAGAGACGAGAGAGAGAGAGAGAGAGAGAGAGAGAGAGAGAGAGAGAGAGACAGAGAGAGAGAGAGACAGAGAGAGAGAGAGAGAGAGAGGAGGCCGGATGTTGGTGTTTACTTTAATAGATGGGTTTACATGTCCACAAGTGTAATCCACAAGTCTAATTCTAAGAATACAGATCTTTCTCCTAAGTGTGACCATGGTGCTTGTTTCCTGGGGAGGGGGGGGGGCAGATTCCCTGCTGACAGCATCATTAATGTAGTTTCACTTTTGCTTTGTTGCTTTATTTCTGGGCTGTCTCAAGAACAAGGAGCAGCACGATTTCAAGGGCAAAACACGATTGCGTAACGTAAGTATCCATTTGCTATATCGCCTTCTAGCTCACATACGGATCAACCACACATTGTGCAACTGCCCGTTACATACAGTGAGTACTTTAACTAATACAACTGACTAGAGAGAGGCAGTGCATATCAGCATCCAGGGAGGGGGGGAGGGAGGGTGGGAGGAAGAGAGGGAGTATAAGAGGGAGGGAGTAAGGGGGTGGAGGGAGGAGGAAGGAGAGGTCTACATTAGCACTGCAGACAGCATGTGCACGTCACCGGAACAGAGACGTTTGTTTATCCTGTAAAAGATCCACAGCGAGACTGAAGGGCACCTTCCAGAAGGAAGAGCAAACAGGAAGGAGGAGAGGGGAGGGGGAGGGGGAGGGGGAGGGGGAGGGGGAGGGGGAGGGGAGGGGAGGGGAGGGGAGGGGAGGGGAGGGGAGGGGAGGGGAGGGGAGGGGAGGGGAGGGGAGGGGAGGGGAGGGGAGCACAGGGCTATCTTCTGCACAGGGTTATCTTCTGCACAGGGCTATCTTCTGCACAGGGCTATCTTCTGCACAGGGCTATCTTCTGCACAGGGCTATCTTCTGCACAGGGCTATCTTCTACACAGGGCTATCTTCTGCACAGGGCTATCTTCTGCACAGGGCTATCTTCTACACAGGGCTATCTTCTGCACAGGGCTATCTTCTACACAGGGTTATGTCGTGTTCTGGGAAGATAAAGCAGCACGTAGTCCCTCTTGGGGTACAGGGAAGCCAATACAAGGTGTAGGAGATGTTGAAAACCGGATCGAGGTGTGCGTGTAAAGAAATATTCTTGGAGAATTAGGAGTTCTAAGAAGCGTGTTAGATAAGGGAGGGGGATTCACTCATTAAGCCTACACATCCTGTGATCAAACTGAAGAGGGGAGCTCTCATACTTTCTATATCCTGCTTGAAGCTTCAATAAACTATCCATACGTTGATTTCAAATAGATTCTCAACTTCTATACAAACTTCTGATCCGTACTGCTGAAATGACCTCTGCACATTCAACAGCGAGCTATATTTAATAGAACCTTCATCCGCTAAATATGTAAACATGCATTTAATCTCTGTAGCATAATCTCTTTATGCTTGCTCTTCTGGACATAAGACTCCTGTCATGCCTGTTTTAGGGTGTGTGTGTGTGTGGTCATGGTTAGCATACATAAGAGATTTGCATGCAGCAAAGGGCCTGGGCCAGATTTGAACCCCTGCGCTGCGCAGAGTTGCCTGGGTGTCCAGGTCTGACTGGCAGTGATAGCAGAACATTCTCTCCAGCACAGAAGAGCTTGAACACTTTGTTTGGCTTATGCAGCGCTGGCTTTTAGTCGATGCTTTTTTGTTCGCTAAGTAGATTTGATCTGTGTCTGACTATCTTAATGGGAAGCTTGAACTCGGGAGCAGATTAGATTTTGTTCCACTGTTAAGATGTCCTAGAATGAGTTTTGCACGTTCTTTAGCTTCAGTTCTTTGACACAGAGTTTGCAGTTCAGTGGTATTCTCTGTATGTTGTTGCAACAGGAACTAGAACCACAGGCTCCTCCTCCTCTGAGTATTGATTGGGTGATTAGAGGTGCTCATTTTATTCATCCCGGTACTCTCATTCTATAGATAACTCTTGATTTTAAAGCTGCACTGGTGCAGTGAAACTGTGAAACAAATCTCTTATGTATGCTAACCATGACCACACACACACACACCCTAACCCTAAATCTCACAAAAATCTAACTTCAAATGTACAAAATGATTTATTTTCTATGGTCTGGACTTCAGTCCACTCCTAAGTCCATTATCACAACATGGAGAATAGTGGAATAGTGCTTCTGTCTGTCTGATCACTCAGATCATCAGTCCATTTTGAGCTCCTCTTGGCAGGAAGAGTCTGACTCACGCCAAGGTACTTTACTGCTGCAGCACGCTCTGCGTCCTACACACACACACACACACAGACACACACACACATACACAGACACACACAGACACACACAGACACACACACACACACACAGACAAACAGACAGACACACACACACACAGACACACACACACACAGACCACAGACACACACACACACACAGACACACAGACAGACACACACACACACACACACAGACACACACACAGGACCCCTGACATGTGCCACTCCCTCTGCGGCTCATGCACAACACACACTCCCCGTCTGAAGGACACAGGGACACTACCTCAGACCGGAGGACACAGGGACACTAGCTCAGACCGGAGGACACAGGGACACTAGCTCAGACCGGAGGACACAGGGACACTAGCTCAGACCGGAGGACACAGGGACACTACCTCAGACCGGAGGACACAGGGACACTAGCTCAGACCGGAGGACACAGGGACACTAGCTCAGACCGGAGGACACAGGGACACTACCTCAGACCGGAGGACACAGGGACACTAGCTCAGACCGGAGGACACAGGGACACTAGCTCAGACCGGAGGACACAGGGACACTACCTCAGACCGGAGGACACAGGGACACTAGCTCAGACCGGAGGACACAGGGACACTAGCTCAGACCGGAGGACACAGGGACACTACCTCAGACCGGAGGACACAGGGACACTAGCTCAGACCGGAGGACACAGGGACACTAGCTCAGACCGGAGGACACAGGGACACTAGCTCAGACCGGAGGACACAGGGACACTACCTCAGACCGGAGGACACAGGGACACTAGCTCAGACCGGAGGACACAGGGACACTAGCTCAGACCGGAGGACACAGGGACACTACCTCAGACCGGAGGACACAGGGACACTAGCTCAGACCGGAGGAGACAAACACTGCTCTCAGTGCTGCTCTGGTTTACTCAGTGGGTTAAGCAGTCATCGGGCATCTCTCCAGGGTCATACGATCCTTCGTGTTCTTCAGGTTCACGCCCTGACAGCTGTGAGAAGGTTGGGATGGGGGCCGGTGTTGAACGCCAGGGTCCATTTGGCTGCTGGGGATAATGCCAGTGACATTGGAGGACACAGAGATCCACAGCTGCAGCAGCAGGCAGGTCAGGCTGGCTGACTGGGGCTCCATGGTGCTAATCTGGATCCTAATACACTGGAGGGGGATCATGGTCTGTGCTGGGATTAAACTACTGGCCACTGCACTGATTCTGGCCACCAGTGTATCAACGCCATTAGACAGTGATTGTTGCTGTTAGACATGATTGAAATAAGCAGGGGCGGGGGGGGTTGGAGGATTGAAGAGGGTCAGGGTCAGGGCATCCACTAGGGGGGGGTTCTGATCTCTGTGAGTCCTTGGCCGTGTTTAAGGACAGGCGTGTTTAAGGACCGGCGTGTAGATCACCTGTCTGTCTCTACAGGACAAGGTCTCGTATACTCCCTGTACTAGAGAGGGGGAGAACGACTGTGAACGAGAGAGGAAGGAGAGAGAGAGAGAGAAACAGAGAGACAGAGAGGGAGAGAGAGAGAGAGAGAGAGAGAGAGAGCGAGAGAGAGAGAGAGAGAACGAGTGAACGAGAGAGAACGAGTGAACGAGAGAGAGAGAGAGAGAGAGAGAGAGAGAGAGAGAGAGAGAGAGAGAGAGAGAGAGAGAGAAGCTGCTGAGGTCCCCTGGTGGTATCCAGGTGTCCCAGTTTTCTAAACTAGTGCAGGTTAGTCTCTGGAGCCCAGGGGACCATGCCTAGCTTCATCCACCCTGACACACTGCACTGGAGCCCAGAGGACCATGCCTAGCTCCATCCACCCTCACACACTGCACTGGAGCCCAGGGGACCATGCCTAGCTCCATCCACCCTCACACACTGCACTGGAGCCCAGGAGACCATGCCTAGCTCCATCCACCCTGACACACTGCACTGGAGCCCAGGAGACCATGCCTAGCTCCATCCACCCTGACACACTGCACTGGAGCCCAGGGGACCATGCCTAGCTCCATCCACCCTGACACACTGCACTGGAGCCCAGGGGACCATGCCTAGCTCCATACACCCTGACACACTGCACTGGAGCCCAAGGGACCATGCCCAGCTCCATCTACCCTGACACACTGCACTGGAGCCCAGGGGACCATGCCTAGTTCCATCCACCCTGATGCACTGCACTGGAGCCCAGGGGACCATGCCTAGCTCCATCCACCCTGGCGCGCTGCACTGGAGCCCAGGGGACCATGCCTAGCTCCATCCACCCTGACACACTGCACTGGAGCCCAGGGGACCATGCCTAGCTCCATCCACCCCGACACACTGCACTGGAGCCCAGGGGACCATGCCTAGCTCCATCCAGCCTGACACACTGCACTGGAGCCCAGGAGACCATGCCTAGCTCCATCCACCCTGACACACTGCACTGGAGCCCAGGGGACCATGCCTAGCTCCATCCACCCTGACACACTGCACTGGAGCCCAGGGGACCATGCCTAGTTCCATTCACCCTGACACACCATGCCTAGTTCCATTCACCCTGACACACCATGCCTAGCTCCATCCACCCTGACACACTGCACTGGAGCCCAGGGGACCATGCCTAGCTCCATCCACCCTGACACACTGCACTGGAGCCCAGGGGACCATGCCTAGCTCCATCCACCCTGACACACTGCACTGGAGCCCAGGGGACCATGCCTAGCTCCATCCACCCTGACACACTGCACTGTTCCACCACATCTCTAGATGGGCATGAGGATGAAGAGGAACAGTTGTTGCTACGGTTTAAGAGATTAAGTTGGTTATATGGATATATGAACAATGTGTGAACAATGTTCCAGATCCAGATGTGATCTGTCTTGATCTGTGAAGGACAGAGTGGGTATGGCTGTGAGGAGTCTCAGTCTCTGGATAGCTCAGCTCTAAAGCAGAGGCCTGGTGGATGTGCCGTCCCAAGTGTTCATTGGATGATGGCAGACATGTTGGATCCTGCCCCTGCAAGTAGCAATAGTCCATTTGGTGACTTCATCACCACTAGAACCATCAGGGAGACAAGTAACAACAGACAGAACACATATACCCAAAATATACTGTGCTAAATGTGAGGCCATGCACACCTGTCTCCCTGACTCGATGCCAGGCCTTTAATGCTGCAGAATGAATATGCCTGCATGTTTCTGGTTTCAGAGGGATCAATGGATGAGATCTGCAGAATATCCTCTAAATATAAATCAATGCTTTGGCCTTCTGTCTCTCTTGTCTGGTTTTACAGTACTGTGGAACAGTTGTCCACTGTACCTAAGGATTCTGCTTACAGTACTGTGGAACGGTTGTCCACTGTACCTAAGGGTTCTGCTTACAGTGCTGTGGAACGGTTGTCCACTGTACGTAAGGGTTCTGCTTACAGTGCTGTGGAACGGTTGTACACTGTACCTAAGGGTTCTGCTTACAGTGCTGTGGAACGGTTGTCCACTGTACCTAAGGGTTCTGCTTACAGTGCTGTGGAACGGCTGTCCACTGTTCCTAAGGGTTCTGCTTGGCAAGCAGAGCTCAGATGCTTCCAGAGAACATGCTATGTGGTCGTTATCATGTCTCTTGTCATTGTCCTGTGTTCAGTAGTTATAATAATGTATCTAGTTATTATTCTGTGTGTAATCATTGTTCTGTGCTTCATCACTATCCTGTATCTAGTCATTATCCTGCATGCAGTCACTATACTGTATCCAGCAAGTGTCTTGTATCTAGTCATTATGTTGTATCTGGCTGTAGTACAGTTCTTTCCCCTGTAAAGATCTAGTCATGAAAACAACAGCTGTTTTAGTAAACAATAACACAAACAGACACCAGAATGCCCCTGACCGTCACACGTCCTACACTTAAGCCTAAGTTTAGAAAGATGTTTTTCTTCACCAGAGAGAGTCCCAGCCAGAGAGAGGACAGTCCTACCTGGGAGTTGAAGCG
This sequence comes from Mallotus villosus, assembly GCA_903064625.1. Classification (NCBI taxonomy): domain Eukaryota; kingdom Metazoa; phylum Chordata; class Actinopteri; order Osmeriformes; family Salangidae; genus Mallotus; species Mallotus villosus. The sequence continues at coordinate 121,114 of CAEFZP010002633.1, forward strand.
ACTGCCGTACAGGTCCATGCCTCCTGACTGCTCGACCTCTCCTGGCGACGGTGTGTCCTCAGCTAGCTAGGTATCAGGCTGCTTGTGCTGCAGCTCCATGTAGCGCTGTGGACGCTCTCCGTGTGTGTGTGTCTGCAGAGAGCTCTGTCCTACCCCCTGCTCACAGACTCACACACGCTGCCCGCGCACGTTCACGCAAGCCTTGCTAGATTTTTAGTCTCTCACAACTGAGCATCCACTCCACTCGTCCGCCAATCCTGCGTGAGATTACAGCCGTGACATCACTGCAGCTCTCCAGCCTCTTATCTAAGTGTGGATGCTAAACCACTGTGTTTCTGCCCCCCCCCCTCTTCTCCCCCCCCCCTCTCTCTCTCTCTCTCTCTCTCTCTGTCTCTGTCTCTCTCCGTCTCTCCCTCTATCTCTCTCTCTCCCTCTGTCTCTCTCCGTCTCTCCCTCTATCTCTCTCTCTCCCTCTCTCTCTGTCTCTGTCTCTGTCCCTCTCCGTCTCTCCCTCTATCTCTCTCTCTCCCTCTCTCTCTCTCTCTGTCTCTCTCCGTCTCTCCCTTTATCTCTCCCTCTCTCTGTCTCTGTCTCTCTCTCCCTCTCTCTCTGTCTGAATCTGCGTGCACCAGCACCAGCTCCCTCCCTGCAGCGCGGAGCATCATGCATTCCCTGGGGAATTTTGGGAGCATTTTAAACAGCTGCAGGTTGCCCTGCCAGATCCCCCTGCTCCGGATCAACCTCGCACTCTTTTGATTGGAGCTTAGGTAAACCAATACCGATGATCCAATCACAAAGCATAGGTTTAAACACCTGAAAGATGACAGCTGTGCTAAGTTTGACAGATGCATTGTCCAGGCACTGCCTACTGTAGCACAACGCAACAGCAATACCTGATGTACTGCTGTTAACTGTGGATTGTATTCATCTGTGTGATCAAGTAAAACATAAAATCATGTTTTATACAACTTACCACACTTCTGCGTGCGATCGACGAGAATGGAGCGGTCACCTGAAACGACAATGTCCATGTTAGTGTCGAAGTCTCAGGGGGTCCCAGTCACAGAGCCAGTGTTCCTGGTCTGGCCTCCTCATCAACAGTCATCATTTACCATCACTGTGGAAGCATGCAGTAGCAGTAATATTGTTGAGCTTCACAGACTGTGCAGCACCTGTAAACTCTCTGGAAATATGTCATCAGCTGTTTGATATCGACTTGAAATGACTAGGCTAAGTGATAAGTGTATCTAAAGTATCTTATAATAGTACCAGTTCCTATGTCAGCCACAGCACACTACTCAGATTACAAATACCTGATTTGTCAGCCAGCCAGCCAGTCAGACAGCCAATTAGTCAGCCAGTCAGCCAGCCAATTAGTCAGAACATCAGGGCCGTTACTGGTCTACTGGAGGGCAGAGTGAAGCTCACCATCATCCAATACAATAGAATACAGTAGACCAGACTAGACTAGACTAGACTAGACTAGACTAGACCTTACTAGACTAGACCAGAACAGACCAGACTAGAATACAGTAGACTAGACTAGAATATAATAGAATATGTAAATGTAATGGATCCTGTATATCATGTTTGTGTCTGGCTTCCAGTCTTTCCTTTCCCATAAGTTTCCAGTTGACTCAGCAGATATGTGGATCCTCAGTAACATCTCTCGCTCTGGCGTCTGCATACACATTCAAACAGGTGAACACGCTGTCTTTTGATTTGCTAGATTACTGTCCTTTCATCCCAGTACAGGACCTCTGACATTTGCATCCCTCCATGAATAATACAGTTATGTCCAATTTAATCTACTGACTACATTCCTCATTAATCTATGACCAGGGGGCCACCTCTAAATCCATAGGCAACCAGGGCATCTGCCACCACAGAAACACTTTGAGTAATTACAGTTGGATTGCCATTTATTTCGTTCCTACCAAACCAAGTATGCTAAAAATAAATATTTTAAAAGGTTTTGGGTCTGCATTCATTCAAATGTATGGCACAAAACAAATCCAAACATTATAACGAAAAATACCCTAATTATTATGGGAATTAGGGTGGGTACCTACACCCATAATCTTACTTTGCTTCCTGTGTTTCCTCTAGTCTAGACGTTAATAAGTCAAGCACACAATGTATAATAAGGTTCAAATAAAACGAATATGTAACCACATTATGTTAGTCGTAAATGCACAACACATCACCACAACAAATTCATTAAAACCTATGTTACTCAGATGTACAGTTAAATTAACTTCAGTTACAAATGTACCTCTGCTTTGGGCAGAACGCTTGGTATTGGCTCCATAAAAAGCAGGGCTCTCAAGTTTGATCCAAAGTTTGGCGTGAGATTACCATACCTGTCGAAGAGGTGATTTGGGTTGCTGATTGTTTTCTGATTGGCATTTAACTCTGTACAACTATCATTTCGGCAGACATCTTCTCTCAGTATGCCTGCGCCTTGACCATTAATTGTATGGACAAGTTTTCCCTTACTTTTCAGCGTGAAAAATAGTTGAAATGCGTGAGAAATACACTGTGTGTGACATCGTGAGAAATTACTGAAACAGAAACGCCGGCGAATGCGTGAGACTTGAGAGCCCTGTAAGTTATTCGGTATTTAAATAATTGCATAAACTGCTGCAGGTGTGTTATCTGTGGCACTTTTTAACCGAATGCTTCGCGTAGCCTAGGTTACAGTTTATTCGTATCAGTGATAGCCTATATTTAAAGATGCATGTTTTGATTGTAATGGTATTGCCAGAACACACGTAAGCATTTCTTGACGATTTCAGTTCTCACGATAAACTTGATAGGCCTACGTGATGCTGGTTTTGTGGAAGTGCGCCACGAAAAAGGCAGGTTTTTCTGAAGTCTGAATCAGTGTTGTAGAATAGGGGGAGCAGAGCCTTACCGTTGGCAGCAAAGGCTCCATCTGAGCACCTTGATCAGTGATATCCATCTTCCGTAACTTGAATTGTAAAGCCCAGTGTAAAAAAGCGGTGGTAAACAACTGTCCGGTTATTATTCCAAGTAAGTCTCGATAGTACCCTACAGTTAGAGAAACTAAAAACTGACATGAAGTGGTCACATGCTTACTAGGCTAGCCGGTGTTGAAGCAGTGGTAGATATCATGATTCCTTTTAGGGGCGCAGCTTCACTGTTCATCCTCACAAAACATGAGCATCCCAATTGCTGGTCGTGACGCGGCAGAAGCGGGATTGCCGCATTGGGGGAGGTAATATTTTACTGTCAGATGATGTCTTTATTTGAGTCGTGATCATATATAGCTGCTGTTTTATTACAATTAGATATCTTTTAGATAACAGGCTATATAATATGCTCCTCGTGATTTCAGAATATTTAAGATGTAAGATCACTCTCTTATGTAATAGCTCCCCTTAGTAAAGACACAAGTTTAAGTTTAGGACCCACACCTGTTGCACCATGCCATGCAGTCTGTACAACCAGACAACCCCCACCTTCACACTTGTTCGTGGGACGTAACTTGCTCCAACCTAGCATTCTTTCTCCCAAACATCATTGGTAGAAAAAGGTCTAACATATCAACATGTTAGACCTCCCTTGGGACGTTATAATATATTATAATCTGAAAGGGGTAAACATATTCTGATTTTTAAGTGACCCAATGTAGAGACCTAAGGACTTCACTTGTTAACAGCCTTCATAATTGCTTATTGGTGAACACCTTGAACAGGAATGTCCGATTGATTGAGCTTGTGTCTCAGTGCTGATGTAGCCTATTGTGAACCCGTGCTATATTAACAGCGTTTCCTTAGGGCCATTGTCCCTGGATCTAAATATTTACAATAAGTAGGCCAATGATGCCTTTATAATGTATAATGTTTTTTATACTGTATTACAATACTGCAGAGTTGAGTCATAGGCTACATGTCAACTAGATTGAGGATATCGGCCGGGCGTGTGCTTGCTCTGGCTCATTGTCTGTGCTGCCCTCTGCTGTACGATATAAGGGTTCCCAGTGGGCCTGCGGGCATGTAGCCTACAGAAGGCAATTAACAAAGAAATGCTTAGATTAACTTAATGAATTCATTAGAAAAATATTTTACTGTCACAATATTACGCTTGAGTGCAATCCTATTATTTTCATAAAGCTAATAATCTGAGGCAAAACTATTGCAACGTTAGTGAATCGCTATGTAGCCTTACTAGCCTACTGGTAATCGCTCTATGTAGAACGGCAAAGGGACAATACCTTGTGTTCATTAGGCCTCAGTCGCTGACTTTATGATAACCTTATAAAAAGAATAGCTTACGTTTTTTTATTGAAATCATTTGTCATTTAGAATATGTAATTAAGTCCTAACTAAAGAAACCTGTTGTGATTGTTTTGAAGCTCATGATCTCAACCTTCTTCCTGATTGTGCACGAGGTAGCCTATAGGCTACCTTTCACTCGTTTACCACATGGTGGTAGAGACTCGTGACTTAAGAAATGAAGAATACGTTCGTACACGACTGACCAAGTTACATTGATATAATGTTTTGTTGTTGTTGCCTTGGTTGTGCTCAAATGCAAAACCAGTATATAGGCTGTAGGCCTACTGTTGACAACATCTTAAATCAGGGGCTCCTCTCTCCTCTCCTCAATAGGCTGCATGTGCAATAACATAGGCCTGTGTGCTGCTGCTCTGATCAGACTGTGTTTCTATCAGGGATGTTTCATCTAACCGGAAATGCAGTCCTATGAACTGTTATAGGCCAATTCTCAAGAAGGTCAGGCTTTTCCCGCACCTGCATCCCGTGTCGTCTATACAATTGGAAGAATAGGCCTGATAATAGTTACATTATCAGGCCTATTCTTTTATTATCTTTTATTTATTATCTTATATTATAATTATTATATATATTATCTATGTCAATTGACTGACGGGCGTCATATTGCATCACTGAACAGTTAATCTCTCTAATAATGCCAGGAATGTGTGTGTGTGTGTGTGTGTGTGTGTGTGTGTGTGTGTGTGTGTGTGTGTGTGTGTGTGGTGTGTGTGTGTGTGTGTGTGTGTGTGTGTGTGGTGTGTGTGTGTGTGTGTGGTGTGTGTGTGTGTGTGTGTGTGTGTGTGTGTGGTGTGTGTGTGTGTGTGTGTGTGTGTGTGTGTGTGTGTGCGTGCTTGGGTACAAATTAGAATGGGTTTAGTTTCCCACGATTCGCTCAAGAACCGGCCACTCTGCAAAGGGCATATTCCGCATGTGTCTTCTTTATAATCCAACGGAGTGCAGTGCCGCGATTGTCGTTGGTTGAATAAGCATTTTGACATAAAATAATGAAAGAATTTAAATAATTGGCTCCAGTTTGGCTTGCTCTCTTCGCGTCCCAGCCCCTTCACTAGTCCTCTGATCTGCAGCGACTTTCCTCTGAAAATCTCGAGAACCGGACACTCCACAAAGTTAATGTTTTGCAGGTGTCCTAGGCTACCGCGATTGCACTAATGCGATTAATAAGGGCATTTTCAATTAAATGAAACTTCGTGTAATAAGAAAATAGGGAAATTCAGTTCCGTTATTTAGAAGCGAATTCGCTTCCAATAGGCTGGCTAGCTAACAGAACAACACTATAAAGTGGATATACTTTCAGTATAGATGAGTGAATTTTGTTACATCAATTAATGTGTTCACTATGTCAAAACTGCAAAAAAAGCACTGTATGGTGAATTAGGCCTACTATTATGACAACTGGCTCAACCAGTGTGCATGTAATGACTTCTGTTATGAACTAAATGTTTAGATGTTTGTGGTGGTAACACAATTTAACAGAGAATCAATATAGTAGGCCTACAGTTTGATCAACATAACATAAGCAATTTATAACGTAGGAGACAGCAGACTAATGAAGGCTACATAATCATGTGCATGAATGTAGGCTACACAGCATTGGCAATTTGACTAGAATAGATGTTGAGGTTTACAAGTACTTCAGAGATGACAGAGAATTTCAATTGTGATCTGAGAAATATATGTACCAAAACGACTGAGAACAACTGTCATCACCAGCTGCATCACAGGCACTGCACTATCCATAATTCAAAAAATCTGTCACAGACATCATCGCGGACACTGTACCCTGTTTATAATTCCAGGAATAGGCCCTATGTGTGTGCCACCAATTTATCACGGGCACTATGCCCTATCTCGTTAAAGTATATTGGTGTGTTTCATCGACGTCTTAATCACCGACTGCATCACGGGCACGGTGCACCCGTCTCACCCTCAATATTACGCGTTCCCTGTTGCCGCATAAAATGGCCGTTTATCCAATAATATTGCCTTTTGCTGTATCTAATAAAGGTTAGCCTACAACTTTTGTTTCCGCATGAACAACCATTGCATCTATGAGTCTTGGAAAGTGAGTAGGCCTAATTCATGCACGCAGTCAGGCACAACGTGACACAGTTTTAAGGTTTTAAATTGTGACCTTTGGATATATGCGCATAAGGATAACATATGGCTAAGTAAATGTGTGAGCAAACGTAATGATATTTTCTACAAAGTTCTATTTAATGGCAAAAGACTACGTTTAAAATACATATTTCATGCCGTTATTTATGTTGTTATATTTATTGCATTAAAGCACGTTACAGCGAATACAGAAGCTTTCACAAACAACAAAAAATCTATGAAAATAAGAGGTCCGAGACTTAAAAAATGAAACATTTCCCCCTCACAGTTGACCTAGAAATGCGTACATTATCAACATTAATAACAATTTACCCACAACTAATGAATTTGATTCAATCTAAATATGGTTAGGTCCGCATTTGTCTAACACTGGACACTGTGATAGACAAAATGGGCATTGGGTAGACTTCAGAAATGCCTGCCTATAGCTCTCGCTGCTACAACAGCAAAATAAGCCCTATGCTACACAACATTATAGACATTATTTAAATAGTTCAAACTAACACTTTTATAAGATCACACTGTACGTTATTTGCATTTTAAACACAACCAAAGAATATTTTTTGTAAATATCAAAATCGAATCCAATAGTTTACATTCAGTCACTAAATCACCAAATGGTTAAATATTAGGCACTATATACATTATTTTCATAATTACAATGACTGTTGACTGAAAGCTTTGGAATGGCTGAACAAATTATTGTCGCAGATGTCAAACTTCCTGTCCCTTAACACGGTGTAACATTTAGTCGCCTCCAAATCTTTTGTCAACTTTGAGATATGTGCAACAGACAGACAGACAGACAGACAGACAGACAGACAGACAGACAGACAGACAGACAGATAGACAGACATACATATAGATGGATAGATCTAAACACAAAGTCACGCAATGTGATTTTTTAACTATGTGGATAGAAACTATAGTAACCAATGTCCTTGGCACAATTTTTATCACATTCTCTTGGTGCCAACATCTCGGATTTTAACGGGGACACTGTCTCCGAAACTGGTGTGGCAGACGGAGAAATTCGTCTTCGTTTTGCTTGCTCAAAGATTCCAGAATCACTGGAATCAATTGACTTTATTGAAGACGGTGTCTCTATCCAGCTGGATTCGGACAAGTCTTTTGGTTTTGCCTCGTCTGACACCCCTATTGGAGACCGCTCTGTGGGAATGGCGTCTACCTCCTCGGCCAGGTAACTGGACGGGCCCGTTCTAACAGTATTCGTGGGCCAGCATGAGAGAACGGAGCTCGACTTGCTACAGTACTGTGGTGGCGTACGGGCGCCCCAGCCTGACGGGTCGGCGTAATACCCGAGCGGTCTGTTGGAGCAACCTGCCGTGGAGAGAGGAAGCGCCTTCACTCCAGCCGCTGCGTAGGACAGCAAGGTGGCTGCGTTGCCGGCAAAATCTGCAGCAGCGGCAGCATCGTATGCCGAGGCGGCAAAGTCCAGTCGGTTGTTGGCAGGGGTGACAAACCAACGCTGTGGGGAAGCAACTGTGGGCTCTTCGGTTTGTTGCGGGGATAGCAAGCTGTTACTAAGTGGGACGCTGCGGTCCGTGCCAGGACCAGTCCCTACGCCAGGGTGAAAGCGAGATTTGGCATAAGTGCTGACAAATTGGTCCTGCAGGAAGGAACCAGTCATGGCATATCTCGCACCAGGCACGATCTGTGAGCGAGGCGAGTCACCCGGTGATGGCGTTAGGCGGTCAATGTCGCAACCCGTGTAGACACTGAAAAGATGAGAGAAAACAGACAAACAATTTATAAAAAGAGAATATTTGAGAAACAGCTAAGCAACTGGATTTATTAAATATTATGCGTAAAATACAAATCGAAATGTCTATCTGAAATATCTAAGGCTTACAGCTATATTAGGATACATGTTTCATATTTCATCAACGTCGCCTTGATATATTGTTAGCAGAACTATAATAATGTCAGAATTATCTGTCAGAATATCATTGTTAAATTAACTCATCACTCCTTTAGGAAACATTGCTTTCCTCTCGTGAAATGACCGAGGAATTAGGTTCTGAATGACCGCGCACAGTTGACTACTTTTTCCGGGAACTAACTATTCGGCATATATTTCTTTCAAAATATCAAATGGAATGTGTTATTAATCATCAATTGGTTACATTGGTTTTTAGAGATGTAAACATTTTACTTTATCGTTGCATTGATGTCCTTACAAGTTCAGCAACAGGCTATTTGTCATATCGGATTAATTATTCAAAATCCTCCTGATGCTGGTAGATGCTTGATCTGATAGACAGACAATATGTTTAGTGCTCAAAATTTGATTTCTGATGACACAGATTAAGCGTAAAATAAGAACATAGCCTTACGTGTCATAGTTGTCCCGAAATCCTTTGGCAAATGGATTGTGGTCGATCTTTAACTGTGTAATCTGCAAAATCACATACATTGATCTATGAGAGATATCATACACTATCAGAGTCAGGTTAGGCATATCGCCAAGATGTTACATTTCAGCACAAGAAACCTTTAACTTACATCGGTATTCTGGTAAGCCGTGACTGCGATAAACTGTGTTTCTGGGAAGGTAAAAGTCTGTACTCTTCCAGGTTGGCTGGAGTCCTCAGTTCCATCTTCGTTAACTTCCACCACATGGAGTCTGGGCTGGTACTTGTGAAGAGACTGAAGAACCACCATCTGGAGATGTCAAAGTAAGAGGAACATTTTATAAATAAGAGCCACTCTGAAGATGTAATAATAATTGTATCTAATACATCCTAATATTTCGCAGTGCTAATAATTGAAACTGAGAAGAACAATGATATTCGTTTTAGTTGTCCATAAAATAAAATGGAGCAATAATTATTCATTGAGAATGAACCACCGGGAAAATGTGTTCAAATGAATAACAGGATCAATGTAATGAGCTGTGCGTAAAAAGGTGTGTTCACCCACCATGTTTCAGTGATTGAGGGTATTCTCCCATGAGGTTGTCACTATAATAGCATGCATGATATCACATTTAGTTAAACCACAAAAGATCATGTTAGTATGTAGTCCAGGCGAGGCTGACCTGGCCCGTGTTGTTTGAGGCTCCCTTATTGTTTGTTAACTTCAGTTTTCCAAAAGAGATTTCTTGGCGCATCCAGTGCGCTCCGGTGTTCGGCGAGTCCGGGTGCATATAAACTCTGTTTCCTGAAGATAAATAACAAGAGACAACATTCAAGTCATTTCTCATCTTTAAACATATAGCTTTTTTATATTTATTACACAATGCTATCCGTTCCGAATGTTTGCGGCTATGTTTTTTTTTCATTGTGAGTGAACGAACATGTGATCGGTTTGACAACAAATCCACTAAGTTTATATAAAGTTGTTTATAGATCATAATCCTTTACAGAGTTATATGGGCTTTCATGAAGATAATACCTGTCACATTTGTGTCAGCCTTTCCACATGGTACCCATTTTCCGCCTTGAAATCGCCAGTGATTTGGGTCAGCAAGGATCACGTCCACAAAGATGTTGTAGTGCGCCGTAGGATCGAGACCAGAAATGTTGAAACTCAGAAAAGGAAACATTCGTCTGCGGGTAATAATACAGAAAGCGTCAGTTAAGCAGCGTTCACAGAAAGCGTCAGTTCGTGCAAGCAGTAAATGGCATGCGTGTAGCAAACCTTATGACGTCTGGAATGCATCAATCAGTTATATGATTTAAAACTATAAATATGGAATTTACAAACACTCAAAAATATTTTCTCACACGCAACATTTAGATATAGGTCATGGATAAAAGTCCACCACACGGTAGCAACACCAACATTTGTAATTAGGATAAACACTGATATGACAGCGAAGCTGTGGATACCCACCGTCCTTGTTTTGTGATGATCATCTCTGTTTGATGCCTGTGAAACTTCAGCCATAGCGCTCTGTTGCACAGATACACCTGGGCTTTCCCAGGCACGAGCCCAGCTTGCGCCGAAGAAAACTGGTAGAATGCCGCTCCTTGATACGCGTGTCCATATTGTTGCGCGTAAGGGTAGCCCGCGGTGGGATAGCCTTGTGCAGAGCTGTTGGTCAGTAGACTGTTGTACGCTCCATTGGTTATGACCGGGTGGTGGGCCATGTAACGACTCGGGCTTCCAATCGAAAAAGCCGGGTGCGCAGGTCCATGTTGACTCGGATAAGGGAACATAGCACTTGGAGTTGCTGAGACGGACTGGGGTTGGCTAGATTGAGAAAGGATATACCTTTCTCCTGCAGATCCATCGAAATTATGACGAATTTCAGAGACTCCGTGAAGATCAGGAGAGAGTTTGCCTCTCTGGACGTCCCCTGGTGCGTCCTTGGAGTCGGGAAAATTGTCTGCCTCTGACTGATTCGTCATCCCCCTGGAGTTTTTTTTTAGAGGTGAACTTCTCTCCAGGTTGTCACTTGCAGATATAATAGGATGGTCCTGCAATGAGAGCTCAGATCCAACGGAGTTCGGGTAGCCACTACCCACATTCATAAATTTCTTCGAGAGCACACTAGATGGTGAGATGCAATTCTCGAGCTGCATAGCTCAATGGTAAACGTGCTATAAACGCAATTTATATCAAACCACAGTCTTTTACCCACGCCTAGCTAATCCAACAGGATGAAAAACGCCTTCCTATGGTTTGAGGTACTTGAGTACGGCAGCAAATTAGCCAATTGACACCATCCTGCAATCAGGGAGGCTTTGCTTTTCATCACTCTTTCTGCGATGCTAATGAAACAAGAATTGCCATTGGTTAACTCAAGACGATAATTTAATTAGACAGTTCTTAATTAGGAGAATGTGAGGGACTGTGCGCAGACCTGATTCGCTTGTATAGACAATCAATACATATCATGTCATAATCTAAACAAAATTCAGATTTTATGCGATAGCTGCTGATATCTAGCCCGTTTTTAACAGTTTATTTTCTCTTGACGACACACCAAGAGGCTTCCCTTGCAGGTTTCACAAACACCGTCCATGAGGCGACTGGACACGACCAGACACTCGTGGCAACATTTCTGTCCCCGCAGTGAATTTCCTCAATATTAAGGAGAGCGTGCGTTGTTTACCTATTCATGGGGTATGAGTGGCAAAGTATGTTTACCGGAGAAATGAAAATATATTATTAAAACACAAAAAATGACGGGCAGTGCATCTGATGCTTTAAAATGTTTGTGATATAGCGTGAAATCATGGCAGTTCTCTGAAGATGTGTTTATGAGTCCCTAGGTATGTAAATATTTCATCACAGTACGTCCAAAGTTCAGAATCAAGGCATATAGCTTAAATTCACTGGTAAATATAGCAGCCCATACAAAATAAAAAAAATACAAATACAAATCCTAAACAAGAAATACAGTCATTATAGTAAATGCCTTTTAATACCGATTTTAATCTTCTGAATAGTTTGGCAGGTCATTGTCTATCAGACATTGAATGTTATGAAACTTTTCTAACAAACTGACTAAATGTCAATTGGCATTTTGTATTCAGTGAGCAGATACTTTATGGGTAGATAACCGATAATATAATATACTGCTCCAAAAAATTAAATTAACAGTTTTTGATCAGGGTATGGCATATCAGTAGCTATAGATATCCACCATGATTGTTATTTACATTGACATCTGATGTGTTTTCAAAGTGTTCCTTACATTTTTTTGAGCAGTGTTTAATAATGTATTCTCATTGGACTTCGTCTAAGTCTTTAATGGTTTTATAAATTCATATGACATATATAGAGTACTAATAAGCCATATAAGGATAAACTCTCTTTCGGAGAAAAAAAACGACAAAAAACAAGTGTAACGTTCACAGCCTTGACCAATTATTTTATCAGCAGGCTATGCATAGCTCGCTTGATCGGGGACAATATGACATCGTCATTTGGCAAAATCTAAGTGTGCCATGAATCTCGTGGGCTGGAGCCAAAACGAACACCGTGTTTTTGCTGTATACTCGGGTGGCAGCAATCCAACTCTGTACTTATGCCAATATCGACAGAAATACAATAGAATGGGTCGGCAAGATTAAGTTTTGTTAAATGAAGATAAGCACTTTTCTTATAGGATTGACTTATTTCGAAGAACGATGCCTTTTTTATTCAAATACACATTAGTTATATCCAATTAATCAATGTCCCATTCTCCAAACAGCGCCCTTTTTATTATAAAACTGCGCATTATCATAGTAGCCTAACCTCGTATTTTATTAGAGACGGTTTATTGTTTATAATTGAGATCCTGAACCCAAGTGAAACCGTTTTCTTCCTCGAGCTTGCCTTGAGCGGCCAGGAAGGAAAAGAATAGCCATCTCTTTCTTAAAGTGAGCTCAGCGATGCGAATTTGGAACCCATTATTAGTCCCTATTTCAATAAATACTAAAAGTCAGATTATATTTTGCGGCATTATCCAACAATTAAGTGTCACAGTTCGAAATAAATATAAAGCAAGTAAAAAATTTAAGGGTGCAAAAGCTAAACCTCATCTCTGAAACAGGGTTTTACAGCGAGGTGAAATGGTGAGCGGTGTAATGATAATCTCTGCATCTGTGAGGCTAACAAGAAAGGTCATTACAGGAGGGCAATAGGGTCCAGCAATCTATTCCTGTGAAACTACAAGCACGGACTTGCCTTGCCTGGCTGGTGCGCGGGCCCTGTCCTGCTCATTACAGGATTATGGTTCACTTCCATCACCGATCTTTAATAAGCAAACGGGGTTGGCTTTTTCCCTCTTTCCCTCTCTCCCCCTCTCTCTCTCTCTCTCTCTCTCTCTCTCTCTCTCTCTCTCTCTCTCTCTCTCTCTCTCTCTCTCTCTCTCCGGGCCAAACCAATTGTTGAATCAGGCATGCACCTAGTTTGTCGTTCACGCGCCCCCTCCCCCAGATGTTCTGCGCCTTTGTTGTTTATCAGGCCCACCACTGTGCTCTTATTAGCCCAGCTAGCGGCCATAACCACAGCGCCTGATTAGCCTCCGCCGTCCTGTGCCACAGGGGGCCTGCTTGCTTCCTTAGAGAACACAGGCTCGGTACCTAACCTCCATTGACCAGGTCATGATGCTCTGTAATCAACTGTTTAAGTCGTTCATTTTAAAAAACGAAACATATTTTTTTGTATGTTATTGATTAGTTATAATTGTATAACTAGATTTTTTATTGTATTTTTATAATTAAAATTAAAATTGAATTGGTCTAATCGTTATTTATCATGACCTCTTTGGTGGTGTTTGGCTGAAGGGCTGAAGGGGGAAAAAAAACTCATTTTTTAAGACAAGATATCAACATTTCCATTGTTGTGCCAAAATGGTGCAGCTACCACCTGGGTGTAATCTAATCACTGTGACTGACGGGGTGAGCAGGGCTGAGAGTGAGCCACTGCACAGGGACTGCACCTAAAGCCAGCTCTGTCACTTCAATGAAGTGAACACAGCACACAAAATGACAACAAAATTATAGCCAGCAAGGATATGGGGACAGAGTGTGCTGCCCTAGTCAGGTGCGATTGCTTTTTCTGACTATGAAATGGCTTGTCTCTGTCGGATGGGTAAACATTTCCCTGTCAGGCCGGTAATAAGGGACGAGCCACACTGGGCTCAACTAAGAGGATAGAGACAAGGTTATTTGGGATTCATGACAGGTAGTGGCTTATATTACAGTGGCCCTAAAATTTTCATGGGAATGCATTTAAGATGGCCTTTAAGTTATTTATATGTTGTTTGCTGGATGTCACTTTCGGATTTCCATCAATAAATCAAGTTGAAGGATTTTTTTTGATAGGTATAAAAATAAAAAAATAGACCAGGCATTATTAGTGTCGTTGTTTGTTTTTGCGATTAAAAAAGATCCACAACAAGGCAGATTACTAATGAGTTCCTCAGACACGTGCTTCGTCTGCTTGACGCTAACCTGACCACTGGCTCCTGCACCCGAGTGTCCCCTGTCAGGGCGAATCAAGGTGCTCTCTTGAAGGAGGACAGCTGGTGATGTGCTAAGGGGCCAGCGTGGACAGTTGTGGCTTTTAAAGTCTTATTAACCGTCGTCCCCTGACACACTGAGACACACGGCCATGTCCTCCCAGAGTGCACTCCTCCAGCGCTCATTATTGATGTCCTCTCAGGTCCACAGGCCCTGAGACCACTCCCCTTCTTGACCACAAGCCAGACGGTGTCTAGGCAGGGACGAGGACGCAGGGTGAGCATGGACGGCTTCTTGAAACCTCCATTAAATGTCAATCTGTAGTAGTCAGTAAAATAAGCACTTTCGGAGACATCTAAAACAGTATATATCCTTTTTATTTATTTAAAGATAATAATAAGATAACAATGCAAATACAATTATTTGCATTATTTAGCATTATCATATGCAGCCCACTATTGTTAATTAAATGTATGTAGTATTGATTTTTGCTGTGGAAAAATGTGTAAACTATAGGAACACACTGCTAGACAGTTAAATACATTGCATAAAGTATGTAATGCTTTTGAGTTTCAGAGGAGAAGCTTTGTGTTGACCACTGTATGACAGAGGCAGGAAGATCACTGGTCTTGTACTCCAGGTTCAAAACCAGACGAATGTGACGATCCTGCTTTTATTATACCTAACTCTAGAAACACTGACTGGAAAGCACATAAAAATAGGCTAGATACATCGTCATCATGCATTTACTAAACCATGAAAGCATCCAGTGGGCCCACCTTAAAACGATGCAATATTTTCACATTTAGTGTATGTTGTCTGCATCTACAACGACATCTTCACACTGTCACTGAAAATAGTTATTAACAAGAAATCCGTAATGGATTCATTAATAAGGTGTAGGAATAAACAGGCTATCAAACCCAGTCAGTGCTTGCTAAGTGTTCCAGAACCCAGTCAGTGCTTGCTAAGTGTTCCAGAACCCAGTCAGTGCTTGCTAAGTGTTCCAGAACCCAGTCAGTGCTTGCTAAGTGTTACAGAACCCAGTCAGTGCTTGCTAAGTGTTACAGAACCCAGTCAGTGCTTGCTAAGTGTTACAGAACCCAGTCAGTGCTTGCTAAGTGTTCCAGAACCCAGTCAGTGCTTGCTAAGTGTTACAGAACCCAGTCAGTGCTTGCTAAGTGTTACAGAACCCAGTCAGTGCTTGCTAAGTGTTCCAGAACCCAGTCAGTGCTTGCTAAGTGTTCCAGAACCCAGTCAGTGCTTGCGAAGTGTTACAGAACCCAGTCAGTGCTTGCTAAGTGTTACAGAACCCAGTCAGTGCTTGGTAAGTGTTACAGAACCCAGTCTGAGGTGCTTGCTAAGTGTTCCAGAACCCAGTCAGTGCTTGGTAAGTGTTCCAGAACCCAGTCAGTGCTTGCTAAGTGTTCCAGAACCCAGTCAGTGCTTGATAAGTGTTACAGAACCCAGTCAGTGCTTGCTAAGTGTTACAGAACCCAGTCAGTGCTTGCTAAGTGTTACAGAACCCAGTCAGTGGTGCTTGTAATTAGGACAGTTCATGGAGGTTTCATGCATAATCTTGCTTGGAATTCTAGACTTTGCTGATATGCATACCCATTTTTTTTGAGAAGTGCCATTTTTTATGCAATTTCAAATGAATCACTAAGTGACTGTGCAGAAGTATGTTAATACAATGTTGTGAAAAAGGTAATCCCATCAGTGGCCCACATTAGCCTCCCCATTGTGTTAGACTTATCTTTGGGACTAACAAGAGGCCTGAGCATTTAATGCAATTATTTCATCAACATAAGTGATCAGGGTGTTAGTTCTCAAACAGACACTTAACACTTCTTCCTCAAACAAACCAAACGATGACGATTTAGCAAAATGTGATAACATTTTCTTCTAAAAGTCTACAGTTAATTTAGACAGAGGCCAGAGGAGAGGTGATTCAGTTGTCATTGCCCTAACCTCTGCTGGGGCAGACCGTGTGGTAATTAGCACATGTTCATGGATGTAATTATTATGTCGAGAGAATGCAGGCAAAATGGGATCTTTCAACATCCATCGAAAAGAGGCCTGCCGCTCGACAACAACAACAAGCCTGAGGAAGGAGAGACCAGGTGAGGAAGGAGAGACCAGGGGAGGAAGAAGAGACCAGGTCAGGAAGGAGAGACCAGATGAGGAAGGAGAGACCAGGTGAGGAGGGAGAGACCAGGTGAGGAAGGAGAGACCAGGTGAGGAAGGAGAGACCAGCTGAGGAAGGAGAGACCAGGTGAGGAGGGAGAGACCAGGTGAGGAAGGAGAGACTAGGTCTGGAAGGAGAGACCAGCTGAGGAAGGAGAGACCAGCTGAGGAAGGAGAGACCAGGTGAGGAGGGAGAGACCAGGTCAGGAAGGAGCTACCAGGTGAGGAAGGAGAGACCAGGTGAGGAGGGAGAGACCAGGTGAGGAAGGAGATACCAGGTGAGGAAGGAGATACCAGGTGAGGAAGGAGAGACCAGCTGAGGAGGGAGAGACCAGGTGAGGAAGGAGAGACCAGATGAGGAAGGAGAGACCAGGTGAGGAGGGAGAGACCAGGTGAGGAAGGAGAGACCAGGTGATGAAGGAGAGACCAGCTGAGGAAGGAGAGACCAGGGGAGGAAGGAGAGACCAGGTCAGGAAGGAGAGACCAGATGAGGAAGGAGAGACCAGGTGAGGAGGGAGAGACCAGGTGAGGAAGGAGAGACCAGGTGAGGAAGGAGAGACCAGCTGAGGAAGGAGAGACCAGCTGAGGAAGGAGAGACCAGGTGAGGAGGGAGAGACCAGGTGAGGAAGGAGAGACTAGGTCTGGAAGGAGAGACCAGCTGAGGAAGGAGAGACCAGCTGAGGAAGGAGAGACCAGGTGAGGAGGGAGAGACCAGGTCAGGAAGGAGAGACCAGCTGAGGAAGGAGAGACCAGGTGAGGAGGGAGAGACCAGGTGAGGAAGGAGAGACCAGGTGAGGAAGGAGATACCAGCTGAGGAAGGAGAGACCAGCTGAGGAGGGAGAGACCAGGTGAGGAAGGAGAGACCAGGTGAGGAAGGAGAGACCAGGTGAGGAGGGAGAGACCAGGTGAGGAAGGAGAGACCAGGTGAGGAAGGAGAGACCAGGTCAGGAAGGAGAGACCAGCTGAGGAAGGAAAGACCAGGTGAGGAAGGAGAGACCAGCTGAGGAAGGAGAGACCAGGTGAGGAAGGAGAGACCAGGTGAGGAAGGAGAGACCAGCTGAGGAAGGAGAGACCAGCTGAGGAAGGAGAGACCAGGTGAGGAGGGAGAGACCAGGTGAGGAAGGAGAGACTAGGTCTGGAAGGAGAGACCAGCTGAGGAAGGAGAGACCAGCTGAGGAAGGAGAGACCAGGTGAGGAGGGAGAGACCAGGTCAGGAAGGAGAGACCAGCTGAGGAAGGAGAGACCAGGTGAGGAGGGAGAGACCAGGTGAGGAAGGAGAGACCAGGTGAGGAAGGAGATACCAGCTGAGGAAGGAGAGACCAGCTGAGGAGGGAGAGACCAGGTGAGGAAGGAGAGACCAGGTGAGGAAGGAGAGACCAGGTGAGGAGGGAGAGACCAGGTGAGGAAGGAGAGACCAGGTGAGGAAGGAGAGACCAGGTCAGGAAGGAGAGACCAGCTGAGGAAGGAAAGACCAGGTGAGGAAGGAGAGACCAGCTGAGGAAGGAGAGACCAGCTGAGGAAGGCGAGACCAGCTGAGGAAGGAGCTACCAGGTGAGGAAGGAGAGACCAGCTGAGGAAGGAGAGACCAGGTGAGGAAGGAGAGACCAGGTGAGGAAGGAGATACCAGGTGAGGAAGGAGAGACCAGCTGAGGAGGGAGAGACCAGGTGAGGAAGGAGAGACCAGGTGAGGAAGGAGAGACCAGGTGAGGAGGGAGAGACCAGGTGAGGAAGGAGAGACCAGGTGAGGAAGGAGAGACCAGGTCAGGAAGGAGAGACCAGCTGAGGAAGGAAAGACCAGGTGAGGAAGGAGAGACCAGCTGAGGAAGGCGAGACCAGCTGAGGAAGGAGCTACCAGGTGAGGAAGGAGAGACCAGCTGAGGAAGGAGATACCAGGTGAGGAAGGGGAGACCAGGTGAGGTAGGAGAGACCAGGTGAGGAAGGAGAGACCAGCTGAGGAAGAAGAGACCAGGGGAGGAGGGAGAGACCAGGTGAGGAAGGAAAGACCAGCTGAGGAAGGAGAGACCAGCTGAGGAGGGAGAGACCAGGTGAGGAAGGAGAGACCAGCTGAGGAAGGAGAGACCAGGTGAGGAAGGAGAGACCAGGTCAGGAAGGAGATACCAGATGAGGAAGGAGAGACCAGGTGAGGAAGGAAAGACCAGCTGAGGAAGGAGAGACCAGCTGAGGAGGGAGAGACCAGGTGAGGAAGGAGAGACCAGGTCAGGAAGGAGATACCAGATGAGGAATGAGAGACCAGGTGAGGAAGGAGAGACCAGGTCAGGAAGGAGATACCAGATGAGGAAGGAGTGACCAGGTGAGGAAGGAGAGACCAGCTGAGGAAGGAGAGACCAGGTGAGGAGGGAGAGACCAGATGAGGAATGAGAGACCAGGGGAGTGTCTGTGATCTTATCCTCTGTCTCCACAGTGTATCCCTGCTCTGTAGAACTAACTCACTGTTTTACTGGATTCATCAGATGGTTTGGATATAATGTCAGGAATCACCATGTGTGGAAAAAGGTCTAATGTCCCAACTAAAACTTCTGTTAGCACCTGCTAGTGACCTGTTATCAGCTGTTTGGTTTGTTGCTAGTCTCTTGAAATATTCAGAAGGCTTAGTGACCCTGGGAGTGCAGCTGGGGTTTGTGAACATTTTGTTATTTCTGCTGCCATGTGCTGTCAGGCGACATCCTCCAGTATTCCCAGTAACCCCACGGCATGAAAGATTCAGGCTGACTCTACTTTTTAAGCCATTTCTGATGAAAAGCACACAGAAATGAAACTGACTTATGCCAAATGAATATCACTGAATCGCTGTGATTGTGGAGCACATGTTTGTAACGGGGGAATTATTTATAAAACATCAATTCCATCTTAAGAGTAGCGATGCCATGAAGTGCACAGATATCCCAAAGGTCTCCTCAGAGAACGCTGGTGCACCAGAGGCCACAACCCATCACCATCACCCATCACCATCACCAGGTGAAACCATCACCAGGTCAAACCATCACCAGGTGAAACCATCACCAGAGAAAACCTCTTCTCCACCAGCCTCGGCCTAGTAGAGGAGTGTTAATCACCCAGTTATAACTGGGGTGAGTTTTACAGTGTTGAATTATATCAGAAAATTGCTTTGATGTGATTTTTTTTAAAGAAGGAGATTGACCTAGCATGAGTTAAAACACAGATTTAGCAATCATGCCAAATTATTAAATTACTCTCTAACCATACAACTTTTAATATGATATTACAAGAAAAACATAAATTTCCCTCGACACAAAAATGCAGTATTCTCAAGGCGAAGAGAGAATATTTGAAAAATGGGAGCAAACAGGCGATTGTCGTGTTACAGGAATAATCTTCATTAAAATCACAGGCAACAACAGCAGGCCAACACGAAGCTCATTGAGAATGCAGTGTGAAAAGAGAGGCCCACAGATTATCGCTCCAACTCATGTTTAATTTATCTAGGAGCAATACAGTCAGGCACCCTTCCTTTTCAAAGGAGTAGTGGCTGGTAAAATCTGGAATAGACCCCAAAAAGGCAGACTTGTAAATAACTGAAGCAGGACACGATCACTCACTCCACAAGATGGCTGAGTGAACATCTGAGAGAGAAAGCACTGGAAGCATCTTCAATATGTTTAGCACAGCTTCACAGCAGCGTAATATCACCGGTTTATGGTCATATATATTTCAGGAGCCCGCCACCAAAGCAACGTGAACAATAAAAGTGCTCACGCAAGTGCCAAGCATGCTATATATATACAATGCAGTAGTTAACATTTGCAATAATTTTGAACTGAGTAAAAAAAATATATTGCTACAGATGCTCATACAAGCAGAAAAGCAGTGTCCTTGCCACTCAGATATGAAAGGTAGCCCTAAGCCAATTTCTGTGAGCTGTTCTCTGCGCCTCCTCCTCCTCCCCATGGCAGGGAGAAATGGAATTGCCTCTCACATTCAGAGACAGCTCTGTGAAGGTGATAATAGAGCTGCTCCCTGCTGTCTGCAGGGAGGAAATAGGAAAGTGGCATATGGGGCCAGGAAGCGAACGGAGAGGAGAAGAGACCAGGCAAGGGAAGCAGCCACAGGAAAGGTTAATGATCAGTTCTCAATTCAGGAGGGAGGAACTCTGTTCTACCACGAAGAGGAAGAGAAATGTGACATGATTCACGTCTCTGTGACTTGACGTCTCCCCTCGCCTCAAAACAAACACTGTTAAAACCACGTCTTCATGCTATACTACAACCAAGCTAAAACAGCCTTGTAGGCGCAATAGGACCAGAGATGACCAATGAAAAAAGGTTGTCTCAAATTTGACGGCAAAATTTCAAAAGGGTTAGCCGACCACACAACCACTCATCACGTAACTATGTCAAAAGTAAACACAGCCGTCCTGCAACGCAGAGGTCTCCAGTAAACAAGCAGGCAGAACAGAAGCAGGCCTCCAGTAAACAAGCAGGCAGACAGAAGCAGGCCTCCAGTAAACAAGCAGGCAGAACAGAAGCAGGCCTCCAGTAAACAAGCAGGCAGACAGAAGCAGGCCTCCAGTAAACAAGCAGGCAGACAGAAGCAGAGGTCTCCAGTAAACAAGCAGGCAGACAGAAGCAGAGGTCTCCAGTAAACAAGCAGGCAGACAGAAGCAGGCCTCCAGTAAACAAGCAGGCAGACAGAAGCAGGCCTCCAGTAAACAAGCAGGCAGACAGAAGCTTGACAGCAGCTTGACAGCAGCGCCGCACAGACTGACCAGACTCTCAGGTGTAAAGGAGGACACATATGAGGAATGAGGCTCCAGGGAGTACCTGGGATGAGGGTGACCTTCCCTGCCTTAGCAGCATGCTCCAGCCAGACTGCAGTCTGCAGCCACTCACCCCCCAGGCCTGCAGCACCTCCCAGAGATGCCACCCTCCAAATGACCAGGCACCTGCATCGAACTGGGGATAAATTAGACCGAGGGGTGCGTGGGATCAAAGGGTGTGAAGAAGAGAAAGAAAACAAAGGGACAGGAAACAGGAAATGAGTTATGTGTGTGTGATGGGAGGCCTGTTAACATTAAGAGGGATGTACATTAGCGGAGAGAACTTGCTTTCAATTTTTCACCCTGTTACCACACACCTTGGCCGAGACAGTTGGTACCCTTTCAGCACATGTGGCTGGATACCCACCTTTAAGTATCAATTAAATCACTGGTGAGACTAAGGAATCCATCATGAAGCAATTTACACTATGTTGCTGAGCTGCTAAATCTTTGTTCACATTCATCTCAAGCTTTTTCTCCGACTTCAGAAGAATTTGGCGAAGAGGATGACAACTGTTGAAGGGAGAGAGCTTCGGAATAATAACAGATTTTTCTAGGTACGATTTATATCTGTCTCTTGTGGATCATGGTTCACACAAGATCAAACTGGAACAGCACACACCCACACACAAACACGTATATCCTGGATGTGATACTCCACACAGTGTCTTGTAACAATTATGAAAGAGTCTGATATTAAGCGGGTGCCGTGTGACAGAGCTCTAGCAACAGCAGAACAGCAAGACACATCACAGAAGACGGGTTTCTCTGAATCTGACGGGGAGATCATTTGGACTTGACAAGATAACACTTAGACGTGGAGGTGTGGGTGTGTGCGTGTGTGTGTGTGGGTGTGTGTGTGTTAGACGTGGAGGTGACATGACAGAGTCTCGGGAGGCAGATGGATCGATACGGAGCCGAGGTCACGGGGCACGTGACGGGGTCTGCGTCTGGCCATGCCATCTTTCCCCACCAGCTAAGGACAATATTGGTTTCAAGTAGTCCTGAATATGTATTTAATTGATGTATCTCGCCATATTTTAGAAATGACGCCAGAAGCAATAATTCTGTTTCCATAATCCAAGGCAGGTTTTGATGGGTTGGTATGGTAATTAGCAAAATTGCATAATATTAGTGTGTATAAAAAACAACATCAGTGATGATGTGATGTGAATATAGTGTAATGAGTCTGAAGCAAGGTGAGTGGCATGGCCTTGTTACTGCTGCTGTCAGTTGTCGAGCGTTTAGAATGACTGGCAGGCAGGCAGGAGACAGCCAGGGAGATTTCACAAAACACAGAAAATTATCATTCTGAGGTGCAAATGAAATCCATGGTAATATGTTACCATGGATTATTACATTCTCTGCTTTGTCTCATGTTGATTTAATCATGTTATGTGTATGTGTTGGGAAAATGTCAACTATTTACTACTTTCTTCGCAGTGCATGTAATTTACACATTATTATCACAAGGTTAAGGTTATGTGAAAGATGGGGACTGGGGTCATAAACGCCCTAATTCAAAATGAAAAGGTTCATACACTACATTAAATGTAAAAAAGTAAAATAATAACCCCCAAAAATATTTTTGGTGTACCTATCAAGCTGAAGCATGAAGCATACACCCAAAATGGTTCAATATTAGAGAATTAGAGAATTCCACATTGAACCTGGATAGATATATACTTTATTAATCCCGTGGGGGAAATTCAGGATTCTGGGTGCAGGATTGTGTTAGAACAGCAACATGTCTCCCATTGTCTTCACTGATCTCCATCTTCTATTCCTTCCCACCTAAATCTATAGGCCTAAATAAAAAATCTAATATTTTGTTCAAATATTCACCAGTGTGTTTCTCTCCGGGCTTGTTTGGGAGTGTGCTTTAATAATGCAGAGACAGGAGACAGGGGCCTCCCACTTCAGGTCTCCACAGACACGACAGAGGGAGTCAGTCTGATCCTGCTTCGCAGCCATCCATCTAGATGACATCACCGTCACTTGCACCAAGCCTAACAGACCAGACAGTACAGTAGTGGCCCGGTAACTTGAACAGACTCCAAACCTCACCACTTACTACTTGCTTGCAGATCAATCTATTGGCCATCTGTTGATTCCCCCAAACTGTGGTCTGACTGCCAGTTCTAAATGGAACATGTTCCGTATCTGTGTATCGTCCAACACAGCAGCTATGACGTCTGTGAGAGAGACCCTCCTCCATGCGGCATGTTCCTCATGTCTGTGAGCGAGACCCTCGTCCATGCTGCATGTTCTTCATGTGTTTCCGTGGTGTAATAACGTACTGAACAGTGGGACGAGCAGCAGAGGGGCTTCAAGACAACAACAACCTCATCTCCACGCAACGGCAGCCTGGGGGCCCCTGCCCCACGACCCAGGCACAGGGAGCACTCTGTAGGTTGTTGCCACAGGTACAGCAGGGGAGAAGGACGCTCTTCCCAAGGTGGAAGAGGTGTGAACAGCATGTGCAGCCAATTTGCTTCGAGCGGAATTAAAACGAAAGAAAAACAAAACCTGAATATGTTTTGCATCATCTACATCTGTCAGTTAGACTGTGGGTGTTTACAACATTTTGGGACCCGTGTAGTTCTGTATTTCTACATACACACCCAAGCGGCAATACTTCAGATATCATTCATTTTCATTTGAAAAGTAATCATTTCAACTGGTACGTCTGACAGCCATAGTTAAACTACGACAAATGATCAGATTGGGGGTATAAATATATTAAACTATTGTAAGTACACCTACCAGTTGAAATGATTACTTTTCAAATGTGTATGTGTACCTCCTCCTTGCATATGGAGTATATAAACAGTATATTTATATGTGTACATATACAATACGCCTATATTTTCGTTTTTGCTTTTCTTGAGTATATATATAGAGAGAAAAAAGTTCAATCAAATCACAAAGACAAAGACAGAGTGTGAATATTGGCACAGGAGGGAGTGATCCGGGGGGAATTGGCGGGGCTAACAGCAGAGAGAAGCATTACATATGGTGTGCCATTTTCACAGCTTCCACAAAGGGAAAGGAAAGAGTGCTATCTCTCACTATCTAAGACTCATAAACAATGAACAAAATGTGCTAGAGATGAAAGTTGTGAGAGAGACTACGTGTAAACGAGCAAATGATGCAGAAGAGACGAGCATAGAGAGAATACTGGTGAACCCACAGCAGGGTATTCAAAAGAGAGGTTCAAGCACTAGATTGAACAGGAGAGCAAAGAGACTGGGCATTGATGAAGCCATCCTCCCACTAACGCAATGAGGTGTCAGTCAGGGAACTGGGCTGCCAGAATGACTTTCAATTCTACCCAAGCCAGATGGTTTCCTAACACTGAATAAATGAATGGCTCTCCAGCAGAGTTCACGCTCCTCCACGACACTCGGAACAACCGGACGGTCATCCGAAGAGCAGGAAAGCTATGATCTCGTAAGCCTGAGCGAACACAACATGTGTTACAGAGAGCAAACAGGGTTTCCAAGGCTCCTCTGACTCTTGGAGTTGACTAACATGTTCACAGTATCTAAAGCTGTTATGTTGACAGAGTGCTAAGGCAGGGCCTTTGTCATCATAACTGTACACAACTCACACCTAAAAGTGTTATCCACCATGTTCTCCTCCTCTACAATTTGTTAACATCATTAGATAGATCACTTCACCTTTTCCAGAGTGTGAACTGGTATCAATTATTTAGCTGTCTTTCAATTATTATATATTGTTAAAATACCTGCTAATGAATTGTGAAGCCATGTGTTATGGTGTGATTGTGGTCTAGCTATGGATAATACATGGTTGTGCATTAACAGTGGTATGCAAGCACCTTTTTCAATTACATCTACGGGTGTGTGTTTTTCCCTTCGTTCATTAAGCATGTGGCTGGTGTGTGAGTGTCCACCTCACACGTAGACAGAGGTGTTTCTGAGGGTGCTGTGTTCCTCTGTGTGCCCCGATGCAAGGCCACCTCTCCCTGTAAAAGGACTCTGTGGAAAACAAAAGGGAGGCCCACTGTGATTTTCACCAGGGGCTTGAAAATTCACACCTGTGTAAGGTGTTGTTCAGGAGACTGATAAACATGTGTGAATCTGAAGGGGTGGAGTGGAATGAGCACCTTATCCAAAGGAGAACTGACGTTTAAATGATTGAGTAAATCAATACCAGGATTTGATATATATCAAGTCCTGGGGTATATATATATACAGTACCAGTCAAAAGTTTGGACACATTTTCCCATAATGGAAAATTCTCTCTCTGTTTATGTATATATAAACAGAGAGAGAGAGAGAGAGCAGGAGAAAGAGAGATACTTTTTTGTTCATATTAAACCAAAAAAATAAGGCGAAAAAAATCCCAGAGCAGGGTATCTTAGATACCACAGCAGTGTGTCTAATTGAAGCTGCACGTGGCCATATGGACATGTGCGAAAATAGAATGTCCAAGAACTACATAAGGATTATGTGGCGCTTGGGAAAAAAATACAGCTTTTCCAATATGATCTGTCTGATAGTCTATGGCCAAACCCTGTCACCAGGAGACAGAATTATAATGACAGTTGATACAAAGATACTTTGGCAGAATAATTGAGCTGAATCCTTTTCAAAAAAGGGAAAAATACAGAAAGCTGATGGTCTGGACAAATGACTTTCAGTGCTGTCTCTGTCCAAACTGAATTCACAGGCCTGAATAACAACAGATCATAGGCTGAAAAACAAAGTGCATGTGAGGCGCTCCGCCCCTCCTTGCGTCGGTGATGTTCAAGAGGCAGTCTGTTATTTGAGGTGTTAATTGGCAAATTCAGTACAAGTCAAGAGCGTGTTCCCTGTCGTCCTCGACCGGCAAGGGTAGGTCATTAAACCGAGAATGGATTCTTTAATGCTGCCTTAACCCTTGCGATGCAAGCTATCGTTTTATTCCACTAACCCCCCTCACGGGTCCACTCCTCCCCCATGTGTTATGAAGAAAAACAACCGTCATCCACGCTACGGACAATCACTGAAGGGCCACTATTTAAAGTATCTCTAAATCTCTTAGAAAGTAAGTATCTGAAGAACAGCATGTTCTGCCACGAGGCCAGTGATATTCTTCAAATCCACAAATATTATAACCTTGGGATTTGTTTAGTAGTGCAACACAAAAAATGATTTTATTGTTCTTAACGACATCCAAAATACCACCGTCTGCCATCGCGCAATGTAAACACAACCGCGCATTCAAATCCTAGTACAGTGGGAGCAGAGAGGGTGATTTCCACAAACAATGGCATCATCAGAATTACACTGATCACTGGTGTCGCTAACCGTGTAGCATCCAGCCTCCAGTTCCCCTGAAATTGGATCGTCCTCTGGGGTTCTGGGTGCGATCTCACCACTGCCTCTGTCACCACTTGCTGTGACTGCCAAATCTCTGCTCCAGAAACCAGGGCTTTCGAACCAGCATGGAAACAAACACACCACGGTGCGGGGCCGATCTGAGAGTTTCCGAAGGCAGCCATGGCTTCAACACATTTAATCTAACACGAGTCAATCTTACCGCTTGCGTACACAAAGAGCACGATCAGCCCAGCACATGGCACGAAAACTGTGAGGTGAGACACTCAGTTCCCTAAGCCGTAAGACTTGGCATTCCCTAGTGCCATTGTGACCAGCGCAGAGACAACTGAATATGTTCGTCTCACGAGTTGTTAATTGTCTGAATGACACTGATGTTGAAGGCATATTGTGGTCAGGTGGCCTGATGACAAAGGCCACGCGAGCCTTGACTGACAACACAGATTCTGATGCTGAATTATCATGTTTTACATCGATTGTAACATTGAACACAAAACGTATTTAATATCTGTGAAAATGCAAATGAGTCTTGTAACAACATTGTATTATTGTTTTAACATGTTGCATATTAGTCATTGGTGACGTGGTCCCATTATTCTGCTTCAATAATGCTTGGAATGTTATTTAATACTAAAAAAAGATAAAGGAAATCATTTGTAAACATTGAGGGGGAAAAGCTATAAATGAAATGTCAATTAATTAGGCTTCTCCAAATGTTGGTGTGTAATTACAAGACATGACAAAACTTCCTGGTAATTAACACTACATACTAATTCTAGACTATGACTTCCTGTTCTGCAGTAACTAACTTTAAGTTTTCCACTCCGTGCTCTACAAAGAGATCAGAATCTAGTTATGTGTTTGGGATTATCAAGAGGATCATGCATAGTTAATTTTCAAAGGAGGACCAGTTTTCACCATCTTGCAGCACTGATGAATGATTTTGAAAGGTTGAACCTGTTTACAACCACTGTAACCATGCAGTTATGTACAATTTTACAATGTTTTCAGAACAACAAGGTATTGACAGCAACAGCATGACCTCTAGTCACATGTTGCTGGACGGTATATTACGCGGATCTTGACCTACTCAGTCCTATGAGTCATGATGACTAAGGACAATAGACAGAGCGAACCTTCCAGTGCCATGTTAAAGGTAGGCAGCACTTAGCCTTAGTTTGAATGCAGATCATCTAGTTTGAGCACACGGTTCAGTAAGTAGTTTGATGATTGTAATGTGTTTGTGCTATGATCGGCTTCCTTCACAAACTGGGTTCACCTCAAATGCAAGGGTGAGCTTTGGGTAATGGCTTAACAGAGTACTGCCTAAATATCTAGGTTATATTAGGCCTGGCTAGTATATTTGTATGTATGTATACTCATTATTTTTTAAGATCTATATATCTGATGCAATTTTTATGCTATAGTACCACGAAATTAAATTAAATGTGCTGACAGTGAATTTACACAGATTTCTTTTACAAAGGTGTATTGAAATATTACACATATTTAAAATATGTATTTCTTTTTGCAATACATACAATATCTATACATTGCAAATACATTTAGTAAGAATGTATTATTTATATAACTAGTGCACGGTGCCCGTGATGCAGTCGGTGATTAAGATGTCAGTGAAACTATCAAGCATGGCACAGTCAGTCTTTGACAACATTGCACGCCATTGTGCTAAAAAGTTAGTCCAAATTACTTGAACTATAGATAGTGCATAGTGCCCGTGATCAAATTGGTGGCACACACAGATTTCTGGAACTATAGATAGTTAGTACTATAGATGCACAGTGCCTGTGATGCAGCTGGTGATGACAGTTCTTCTCAGTGGTTTTGGTACCTATATTTCTCAGATCATAATTGAAATTCTCTGTCATCTCTGAAGTACTTGTTAAACCTCCACATCTATTCTAGTCAAATTGCCAATGCTGTGTAGCCTACATTCATGCACATGATTATGTAGCCTTCATTAGTCTGCTGGCTCCTACGTTATAAATTGCTTATGTTATGTTGATCAAACTGTAGGCCTACTATATTGATTCTCTGTTAAATTGTCTTACCACCACAAACATTTAGTTCATAACAGAAGTCAGAACATGCACAATGGTTGAGCCAATTCACTGATCTATATTGAAAGTATATCCACTTTATATGGTTGTTCTGTTACCTATCCAGCCCCTTTGAAAGCAGATGATTATCGGTTGTAAAGGCAAATTTGCTTATAAATAACAAAACAGAATTTCCCTATTTTCCTTACTATCCTTAGTTTCATTTCATTGTGAATGTCTTTGTTAATCACATTAGTTTAATCGCGGTACTGCACTCCGTTTGATTATAAAAAGGACACCTGCAAAATATTAACTTTGTAGAGTGCCCGGTCCTCGAGATGTCAAACCAGACTCTGCACACCAGAGGACCAATCCGAGTGAAGAGGCTGTGACCCAAAGAGAGCTAGCCAAGCTGGCAGCAAATTACTTTGTCATTATTTTTATTATTTGATGTCAAAATGCTTATCCAAATAAAGTCAATTGCGGCACTGCACTCTGCTGAGTTATACAGAGGACACATGCAGAATATGAACTTTGCAGAGTGCCCGGTTCTTGAGTTTATCTTGGGAAACTAAACCCATTCTAAATTGTACACATACACACACAAAGATTCCTGCCATTATTAGAGAGATGTGTGCTATTCAACATTCCTTTTGAAATCTTTCTAGAGTATGTGAGTATGAAGGCCATCTGGACCCACCCCAAATCTATGAGCACCTTCAGATCATTCAGACTTATTCATACATGTCAAGAAGTGCTGCCATTGAGGATATGGCCCCACTCCTCTCTCTCCTTCTCTCTCTCCTTCTCTCTCTCCTTGTCTCTCTCTCTTCACCATTTGGAATTGACCGTGGTCCCTAGAAGATGATGACTTCCTATTTTTCCCCTCAGCTCTCTGCAGCTCAGAGTGGCAGTGTAGCAGCGCTCCTTATTAGCATGCAGTAATGATGGGGAGCTGGGCTCCATTGTTCTAACACCTCCCCTCTCCTCCGCACCAAGCTGTCAGCGTTCACCAGGCTTGCGCTGCCTCAAATGCTGCTCTCCACAAATGAGATGGATAATTAGTTGCCCCTCACGAATGCTGCACTGTTCTCACCCCTGATTGCTTTCACCTTTTTGCTCCTGGCAATTTTGACACCTCCTAATCAGCCCTGCTGCTTCTCTTCTCAATCCATATCCTTCCTTCTTCTTCCTTTCTTATTTTTTGTAATCTCTCAGATGTACCCCCACCGAAACATACCTGCTTCCGCTGACGAAACTCACATTGAACAACAAGATGGCCTTTATTACACAAGCTGAGCCACAGGGTTGAAAACAATGTGCTCCTGAGTGTTGAAGTGGAGTTATTCTCTTACTGTTCACATTACTTTATTAACAAGTGAGTAAACATACAGGAGAGACACAAGCTAGACCTAGCTGTCAGTGCTGCTTCCCTCTTCCAAATAACAAGCAATGACAACATCATTATGTGCAAGCATCTGTCGATAATTCCAGTGAGGGAACCATGCAGTCTGCACTATGTTCAACTCTTCACAGATTTACAAGAGAGAATCATTAGGGAGATTGCTTATTTGTATTTGCTACATTTTCAGAATAAATTCTCTCCTTGCCTTCCATAATTTTATTTTGTGCGATGAGAGATTCTGTGGTTTATGTTGATCCAAGCGAGGCCACATTATGCCTGACACATTGTACTTGATACAAATGTCGGATTGAGCTTTGTAAATACAGAACAAGGACATGTTGTTTGAGCATGGGTCTGTGGTGCAGATCAGATCATGTGTTTTCCTCTGGTGTTCCTGTCGTGGATGGGCTTTCTCCATCCTTTCTCGTTCTCTTGATCACCTACAAACTGATCTGATAGCAGGTTACGAGAGGTCACAGTCAGGTTCCTCTTTCAGCAGTTTATCCTGCAAAGCCATCTTTGTCTTCACCAAAGCCAGTTTGAGAAAAATCACATTTTAAGATAAATTTGTCGACCCTTGTAGCTATGGCCTTCTGTCACTGCTGATGCATTCAGTGTTCTGACATTAACCGTATACAAATGATTTACCGTACACATGGTTTACCGTACACATGATTTACCGTATACACATGATTCCTTTTTAATTGAAAACGGCTCACGTATTGCAAGGTCG
This sequence comes from Mallotus villosus, assembly GCA_903064625.1. NCBI lineage: Eukaryota > Metazoa > Chordata > Actinopteri > Osmeriformes > Salangidae > Mallotus > Mallotus villosus. The sequence continues at coordinate 152,007 of CAEFZP010002633.1, forward strand.
AGGAGCATCAAATGGAAATTCTAAATAATGTCCTGTTTGCAGTGTTCACACCAGCTCATCTACCCAGCACACGTGTTACCATATCCAGGAACGGCAAGGTCCCACTGACACACAGACGTGTTGCAATACACAGATTTCCCTATTTTCTTAACACATCATCACACTAGATAGTGAGAATTATTGCTATTGTTCTCAAAGTGTGAATAAATATTGTTGAAAGGCAAAAGCTGTTATTTGCTTTTGCAAGAGGTGAAGACGTAAATGTTCAAACATTTTAGATGCTTATTATGCAAGATAAACTCTGTCACAGCATTAAAGACCTATATGATTATTATATTTTTTTCTCAATTGTCAAAGATGAGGACTAAAGGAGTGAGCCTCATTTCTAGATCCATTCATCCAATTCACAATTGTCTATTCATCTGTTCACAGAGCAATAGTAGCCATCTAAATGTGTAGAAGAAAAGGGTTTGCCAAGGCTAAAAACATTAAACTACAAATAGTAAGATAATGTGTGACTAATTGAACAATGAGCATGTACCTGATGTTATGTGTAGTAACACAGAGTTTTAATTAACTTGAAATACCTGCACCAACCTGTTTTCAATGACCATATGGTGTTATAACTTTTAAAATCAAATTAATTAACTGGAATGATTTCGCATTCTGTACTAAGTATACCATACAGCTGCTCCAAATTACATTAACAAATTTAACCCATTAGTTGTGGATTGTTGTGGAGTTATTACTTCAAGGTCCACGGACTGAAATTTCACTAAACAACATATGCTGAATCTTCTGAATATTGCCAAAAAACGAACTTTACATTAACTTGAACATAGAACATTGGAATTACGCCTTGTTTCTTATAGCGTTGCTGTTTTCCTAGGGTTCAACAGAATACTAAGATTCTACAGAAATAAACATTAGTATGAAGAACAAAATAATAAAATATTCAGTTTGGTGTGTGTTTTAAGAAATATGCAGGCCTACTTAAACCTACCTTGATATTAAGTTAAAATATGATTCTGTTTATTAAGTACAATGTATAGATTATTTGACACTTACAGCCTGTGTTTTAGGATTTTCTGAAGACAATGTTACACTGTCTGATGAAATAAACTGCCATAAAATGGAACAGCCTGCTAAGATTAATGATATCTTTATTAAGTACTGTGCCGAAATCATACTTTACAAAACCCCCCCAAAAAAAGCTATCAAATGTACAGTACCATTCAACTTCTCCTTTTTTTTGTTAAACATTTAATTAAATAAAAGACAGAGAGGATTCAAGTCCCATCTCAACCGGCAGTGTTGGTCCCCCCCCGCCTGGCTCGCTCACCCCGCCGAGGGGCATCAGAGACACCAACACACCGGGTTCATCTTGGAGGCTTTACTGTTGTACGGCCAGAGCATCCTCTTCTGGACTCAGTTCCTTGCTCCCTTATTGAAGTGGGAGTAAAGGTGGCTGTTCCACTGCTGGGGCGGGACCACCTCGTGGCAGAACGCACAGTCACTCGGGCTGCTGTGCCCTTCCTCCTCACTGCCTTGTGGGGCTTCTTCACAGCACAGCACAGGGCTCCAGAGAGGCTGCAAGGACACAGGCACACACACCACAACCCTGGATTATTCATGAGTTTATCTTTCGCTTGCACTCGCCTACTTGGGACTGTGTATGTGGCTTGGATTGGGATGGTGAATTACATGCTACCCAGGGGACTACAAGCAAAGTTGTGTCCCACTTGAGACCGCTGTCCTAACATATCTGGCTGCCCTGCTCTCTTGTAATGTTACATATTCATGTTGACGAGCGTATGGGATATCTCAGAGTATAATGTGTGAGGTCATCCAAACTCAAACTTGAGGACAAAGTTCAACATCTCACCAACAATAATAGTTTAAGAGGACATTTTACAGAAATTTGATACACCAAAATGAATGTTAAATTTCCTTATGCTTTACCCTCTCTCTCAATTAGCCCAAAACTGCACTTAAGAACATGCCTCTTCACCTGCCTAAATGAGCATTTCCTGTGCATCTCACCTGTTGGGGTCCCCGCACACTCTCCCGCAGGTGAGAGTGGGAGTGTGAGGGGGAGCGGGGCGCGGAGGAGGACGTGGGGAAGGAGAACTGGGTGCTGAGCTCGCCAGACATCTCCTCGTCCAGCGCTGTGGCGATGCTGCAGATGGGGGGCCGTTTCCCCGGCGACAGCCCCAGGTGAGACAGCCCCAGGTGAGAGAGCCCCAGGTGAGAGAGCCCCAGATGAGCCCCCTGTCTGTCTGGTGTGCTGTTCAGAAACTCATATTCACTGTCTGTGGAAGGAGGGAACTTGACACTGAGCTTGGTGAGAGACTCGTCCAGGTCCCTGTCCTCCGGCTCGGCTCCGCGGGGGTCCAGGGGGGCCAGGGGGCCGCGCGGAGGCTGGGGGGCCAGGGGGCCGCGGGGCGGCTGGGGGGCCAGGGGGGCGCACGGAGGCTGGGGGGCCAACCCTCGCTGCAGGCCCGAGGGCACCGGGCTCTCCCCCCCCTCCGCTGTCCCGTCCGTACACTGGATGGGCATGGAGAACTCTCGCTCTGTCCGACGGCAAACACACAAACAGTCTCACCTTCACGCCACGAGACAAACACAACCAACAACCTACCTAACCCAAACCTAGCTATTTCACTGACTAATGATCAAGTGACATCATTGAGAACACACACAGCTGCATGGCATTCGCCTAGAAATGTTCGCCTGGGACATTGTCCTTGACGCAGGTTATTCTCTGTATTTTCTATGGAAAACGTAAAAGAGACAGAATGGATGTTTAAAAAAAACACTTTGTCACTCCTGTTTAAAGATCCACATCCCTGATTATCCTGTGGAATAATTAAATGTGTTTATGCGTTGGGTCTATTTCCACACAGGTGGATAGTTCAGGAGGTCAACGAGGTAATGATGTCTACTTGTGGTTAAGGTGTTGTTATTGAATTGTGTTCAAGAACAAGTCTAAGACATAATGAGTCTAATTGTGTACTGACATATATAAAGGAATTGTGATTGTGAAAAAATACTAATATTTTCTATTTTGTAATTAAATTAGGCCGGAGACGAGCACTGGATTGTGATATTAGAGACTTCCACCGCAAACGCAACAAAGGGTCTATTTTGTTTTTAAAAATCACATTACCATTTGTCATATCATTTCCTCTGTAAAATCTTTTAAGGTGATCTTTCTGTCTTCTTGTTAAAGTCTGTATCTGATGGAAATTCCCCCGAAGGGCTTCGAAGGCCTCCAGGACATGTTTGCTACGAGACAAAGAAAGAAAAGTAAGAAATCAGGGTTTTGAGATCAAATAAAGGACATGTTGGTGGAGTGAGCAGACTGCGTACTTCTCCACCCTGCTGTTCACAGGTAACATCTGAGGTGTCGTGACAGCAGCCTCCATATTCACCTCCTGAAACACAGACACAACCTTTACATGACAAAAACATCCCTTCAATTGCAAATCTGTAATGATAAAAATACTGTTTTGTTCATTATGTGCTCACAGTATAAAGCAAATATTTACATAACACATAGAAGATATCACAGAATAAATATAGAAGATATCTGATGTCCTGCATGGCATACTAAAAATAATTGTGGCCTGTGATCTTTTAAAGCGTGTTGCTTTGAGTGGAAGGGTAGTGTAAAGTAACAAAAGCTGATATTATCCTCTAGCCCCAGCTACTGGTAAAACACAGTACTGCCTTCTCTATTAGTGCAGTTTTTAGATTCAATTATTAGATGGTAGATTTAGGACAGACAGCAGAAGAGGCTGACTGAATCTAAACTGTGAAGAGAAGTGACTCATTTTCACCTCCACCCTTGAAGACGGACGTGAAACACATTTCTCAGTGTTCACAGTCACAAACGTTCAGTGAGGAATTATGAACACTCTGATGCTGGAAGCTCAAATGAGACATTACGACACTGATAACAGGAACCAGATGAAAGATGTCCTATGCTACAGGAAGTGGAGCTATTGTTCACTGGCATGAACTCTCTGAAGAACACAAGAGAATAGATGTAGTTATCTCGGCCACTATGCACAACTAATAGCAAACTATTAGTGGCACTTAAATATGTGTGTGTGGTGTGTGTGGTGTGTGTGTGGTGTGTGTGGTGTGTGTGTGTATGTGGTGTGTGTGTGGTGTGTGTGGTGTGTGTGTGGTGTGTGTGTGGTGTGTGTGGTGTGTGTGTATGTGCATAAGCTTACAAATTAATTTTTAATTATGTGAAATCTAAACATACTATTATTGTAAATATGATAGTAAACTGTGGATGTGATAGAACAGTTTGTTCTAAACATACCGGGGGAAGCAGGAAGAAGGGAGTGTTGTCAAGGAGATGATTGACAGGCAGCGCAGTTTCTTCCTCACATGTCACCTCTCCTAAGTTTCAAATAAACACAAACAAATCCTGACACTATATTTTTAAACAGGCTTAAGACTTCAGTCATAATTAAATTCAATATAGACTGAAACTACGATCAACCTTCAAACATATTTGATCTTAAATAGATGATTTAAGTGTGTTTCCCACAGACCTGCTGATGGGTCAGATATCAACTGAGCCTGAAGTTTGAAAATCGTTTGCTTCTGGTCCTCGATCTGTTTTAGAAGTTGCTGGATGTATCGTTCGTAACTCTCAGTCTGCAAAAGGAAGTCCTGTTATATGTAATGCAGCCATATTGTATAACTGGTTGTATGGTTATATGTAAGGCAGCCAGAGTGTATAACTGGTTGTATGGTTATATGTAATGCAGCCATGTATATTGTATGACTGGTTGTATGGTTATATGTAATGCAGTCATGTATATTGTATAACTGGTTGTATGGTTATATGTAAGGCAGCCATGTATATTGTATAACTGGTTGTATGGTTATATGTAATGCAGCCATGTATATAGTATAACTGGTTGTATGGTTATATGTAAGGCAGCCATGTATATTGTATAACTGGTTGTATGGTTATATGTAAGGTAGCCATGTATATTGTATAACTGACTGTATGGTTATATGTAATGCAGCCATATTGTATAACTGGTTGTATGGTTATGTGTAATGCAACCATGTATATTGTATAACTGGTTGTATAACTGGTTGTATGGTTATATGTAATGCAGTCATGTATATTGTATAACTGGTTGTATGGTTATATGTAATGCAGTCATGTATATTGTATAACTGGTTGTATGGTTATATGTAATGCAGTCATGTATATTTTATAACTGGTTGTATGGTTATGTGGTAGCAGTGGCTTACGTACATGGCCGACATTACCCACTAGTGCACAGATCCACAAAAACGATCCACAAAATAGCAAAACTGTTAGGACAAGAAAATATCACTACGCTGGCGTGTCTTGTGAAATCCGTATTTAGAGATCCAACAATAACTAATGATTAATCAGTTATGAGTAGGAAGTGATAATAAACAGTTGCTGTTATTTATTACTGGTGAGTGATCAGGCTGCAGTGTGCAGGGGGCCTTACAGGCTAACTGGTCACTCTGCAGTACAGCCCAGTGTGCAGGGGGCCTTACAGGCTAACTGGTCACTCTGCAGTACAGGCCAGTGTGCAGGGGGTCTTACAGGCTAACTGGTTCCTCTGCAGTACAGCCCAGTGTGCAGGGGGCCTTACAGGCTAACTGATCACTCTGCAGTACAGGCCAGTGTGCAGGGGGCCTTACAGGCTAACTGGTCACTCTGCAGTACAGCCCAGTGTGCAGGGGCCTTACAGGCTAACTGGTTCCGCTGCAGTACAGCCCAGTGTGCAGGGGCCCTACAGGCTAACTGGTCACTCTGCAGTACAGCCCAGTGTGCAGGGGGCCTTACAGGCTAACTGGTCACTCTGCAGTACAGCCCAGTGTGCAGAGGGTCTTACAGGCTAACTGGTCACTCTGCAGTACAGCCCAGTGTGCAGGGGGCCTTACAGGCTAACTGGTCACTCTGCAGTACAGCCCAGTGTGCAGGATCACTCTGCAGTACAGCCCAGTGTGCAGGGGGTCTTACAGGCTAACTGGTTCCTCTTAGAGGTAGATCCTGTCAGTGTCACACAGACCTTCTGCTGAAGTTCCCTCTTGGCGCCGTCTTTCTCGATGGAGGCCTGGCGGTAAGCTTCGAAGGCTTTGTTGAGCTGCTCTCCGATGTTCCTCTCCATCCCGCGGGCTCCACGAGCATCACGGACACGGCTGGCAGGGGCTCTTGGTCCGCACATCACAAACAGGGCCACAAGGTTCACAAAACGCATGGCAGCAGTTCAGAACTAACTTATTATGGGCTGTTAAGGGAGTTTAAAGTCGCTTGAATTTCATAATTTAATATAAAACGTGATATAATGTTATTGTTAATGTACATTTTTGGGTACAGTATTAGGCAATGTTATAGATCATCTTCGAAATGGGGTCAGTATGTAAATATGGGGTTTAAAAAATGCTTAAAATAGACCTTGCCTTTTTTCCAAAAATATATGTTTATTTATATTGACTGAATTCACTCTTCCTGCTATCTACGGGTCAACAACTGCCCAGTGTACTAAATCTAACAATACATACATCACACAATAGGCTACACAGGCGGATCTATTCTGAATATCAGCAAATATCATGAAAGTCAATGTAACGTCTCTAAGAGCAGTTGGTTAATTCAGCTCAACCAAAAAGGTTTTGGTCTTTTCTGTTCTGCTCGTTTGGCATGTCATGGAAATTTAGTTTTGCGTTTAATTGAGACCTACCACACACAGGTTTAACAAAATTGTTAAATTATTTCACTTATTGGTCATCAGTTATTAACAGACAGCATTAGAAACGAGCACGTCAACTGGCGAAGTCAGTTCAAGATAAGGTTATGTTAAGTTACTGCAACATTCGTGTTCAAGTATACACTGGCGAATGTAACGACTCACAATTGTTTCCCTCACAGTTCCGTATTTTGTATCTAAAAGTAGGCCTATGTGTTGTTATAAAGTTGTTATAAACGTTATTTAGCGTTGATCGTTTTCGTACCTTTTTAGTACGGGGAAAGACTCGACGCGCAGCTTTCATGACTTCGCCTACAATAGTAGAAACTTACCTTCATTAGAAATATATCACAATATTGTTTTGCCACCTCGATACCTTCTTGTTCTTCATGTGGCCTACAAATAATATGAAGTTCAAAAGAGGATATGGTGTATGTCTAGAAATGTACATTTTACATAGTTTACTTTGCGCTGGGAACTTCCCTCGGGGAATCCCCAGCGCTGTAGACTTCCGCCTTGCTGGATCCTGACCAATGAACGACTAGATACAGAGTTGGAGCTGGTGGTTGAGGGGTTTTCTTTCTACATGCACGTCTGTCCTGTGGTGCACGAGTTCTGATTGAACCATAGTTAACACCCGGAGAGTGTTCGTGTTCAACTCGTGTTTACCCGCTCACGATTTAGTTGCGTCATAGCGACGGTTCACTTCTAAATGTGCCAAATGTAGGCCCTACTATAATGAATTAGTAATCAGTTGTCAATTGAGATCACCAACATTTATTTTTTAACTTGTTCACAAATGTTGGGGCGTGCAAGTATGTTTTGCATTGGTGGTTCATTAATTCTAAGGATATTGGCAGTGGGTGGTTGTGTAAAGCTTTGGGTGTGCAGAAAAGGATGATGTCTCTTTGTATCTATTGTTTAGGTTTAAGACTCCAGACATTTTATACAATAGTCATGTGTTTGTTCACGCAAGTGCATGGAAATGAACGTATTAATGAATTAGATGCGTGTTGCCATAGTGCTGTCCTTGCATGACACTTTAAGCTGCATCTCATTTGCAGGTCCCTTACAATGGCCATGAAACAAGTACGTGTGACCCTTGATATCTATAAATCTATAAAGCACATCCATTCAGATGTTCTGCTGCATGTGTGCAGTGTGTTCTTGGGCCAGAGGCACTTGGCTGACTGTGCAGTACTTTGCAGCAGTGACCAACAGGTGGCAGCTGGGAGCCTGCTAATAGTTTGTTCAGTTTCACTCACACACTAAATACATCGGCACATTCACTCAATAAAACAGAGATTGGAGGTTGATTTCTCAAATAAACCTGATTTGAGATCAGAAGGTAACACTGGAAAGAATGCATGTAAAGGTAGAAACACACAAGACCCAGATGCAATTCTAAAGCAAAAGTGAATCAAACAACACAATTGGGACTGAGATGGCATTACTGTAGAAAGGGATCTGGTGCTGACGAGGTGTCTGGCCTGCATGTTTTAACACCAGCCTCATGGACATGTGAAAATGTCTTCTGGAATATCTCACATTCTGGACTGGGAGGGAATCTGTCTCAACTGTGAGAGTAAAGGTGTGTGTGTGTGAGTGTAGGTGTGTGTGTGTGAGTGTAGGTGTGTGTGTGTGTGAGTGTAGGTGTGTGTGAGTGTAGGTGTGTGTGTGTGAGTGTAGGTGTGTGTGTGTGAGTGTAGGTGTGTGTGTGTGAGTGTAGGTGTGTGTGTGAGTGTAGGTGTGTGTGAGTGTAGGTGTGTGTGTGTGAGTGTAGGTGTGTGTGTGAGTGTAGGTGTGTGTGAGTGTAGGTGTGTGTGTGAGTGTAGGTGTGTGTGAGTATAGCTGTGTGCAGGTGTGTGTGTGAGTGTAGGTGTGTGTGTGTGGATGTGTGTGTGTGTGTGTGTTGGGCGGGGGGTTCTGGAACTCTGATTGACACATTCATGTCAGACCACTAAGGAGGAGCAGAGAGCGGGTGCTGGGCAAGGCAGTTCAGTCATCTATGTGGTAATCACTTTCAAACAACAATATGGCCTGTAGTGCAACAGACAAAAAAAAGCAATTTACGAAAAACATTCAACTCCTTTTTTAACTTGGCTGCAGACAAAAAAGGGGGGGGGGAGGGGGTTGACACAAAGACCGGGCTTGGTCACGCAGCAAGGGAAGTACTGACAAACCAATTTGCAAAAGCCGTACTAGCCAAGAATTTGCCTAAGTGAATAGGATAACTGGATAATCTGAGGCCTGTCTCCTGTGCCCTCAGCCTGGTGAGACTCAGAGACAGCGTGTATTAGGCTGCTGGGTCTTTGTGTGGCCTGCTGAAGCTGTGGGGCTCCCCAGACCTGGCTCCTCTCGCCTGGGGGACCCCCCTCCTGCAGGCTCCTCTGGCCTGGGGGACCCCCCTCCCGCAGGCTGCCTCACCCCGCCCCTCCTCTCCTCATGGGGCACTCCAGACCCAGCCCCTCCTCTCCTCATGGGGCACTCCAGACCCCGCCCCTCCTCTCCTCATGGGGCTCCCCAGACCTGGCTCCTCTGGCCTGGGGGACCCCCCTCCTGCAGGCTCCCTCACCCCGCCCCTCCTCTCCTCCCCAGACCCGACCTCTTCACCCGGTCTGGATGACTTACGCCTCCAGATAGCCCCACAAACAACCTCAGAGCAGATAAAACCCAGAGGAAGCTCCCTCACTTCAAGGGACAGCGAGGTCCTCAGAAGGGGTAGTCTTACAGCAGTTTTTAACGACCCCAAGATTGATTGCAACACGGACCCTAATGGATTGGCTGAGAGAAAAAATGTTTCAGATGTTGGAGCAGTGGTGAGCGACGAGGAGATAACACTGTTAGAATGTGGATATGAATCATTACAAGCGTAGAGTTACGCAACTCACATTCCACTGTGATCACACCATCCTGTCGTGCACGTGTAACATCTCAAACATCTTGAGAATCACGTTTGTTTGTTCCTGAACGTCTCGATTTCACTTAAATCAACAAAACGCTTGGAATTTACAAATGAACCAGATGGAAATGTGTACCGCCTTGCATTGTGGGAAGGAAATGACAAACTACACAAAAATCCCAATCGTCAGCCAGGAGCCTGCTCACCTCAACCTAGCTCTCTGAGCTCGGGCTGACCTCTCTGACGGTCCTGCTGAGCGGGTCTGGAGAGAGACAGAGATACACTCACTCAGTGATAAGTACAGGGAGACAGACTGAAACAGAACACTGTGTTCCCTCTAATCTGACAGACGGCCCTTGTTTGATGTGCCTCAAACTCTGGCTGTGTTGCTGACTGGTGACAGCAGCGCTGCTGTGGGGCAGGGTGATCGGGAACCAGACAGTCTGTCTGTCTGGTACCTGCCTCTCTACGGCACTACACCACACTCTCAACGTCAGGGGGAGTGAATCACACAAAGAGGATGTCCAAAAGAAGAGTTCTTTAGTCCAGTCTCCAAGAAAACAAAAACAAGGAAGCCACACAGGGAAAATACCACAAAAATATGAATGCTGTTAGACATTATTATGATTTTCTGTTTGTGTCTGTGTTTAATTCTGTGCCTCTCAAAGACAAATAAAGAAATCCATCTACCCATCTACCTATCAGGTCAACAGGCTATAATATCATGGAACCATGACACCAAGCTCCATGCACTGACTAGAGGAGTGAAACATGTGGGTGAACAGATCTGTGGCATGAACACTTGCAAACGTGACCTCAGGGACTCAGGAAAACCTCGTAAATCCAAGTTGGGGAAACCAGGGGTGTGGGGGTGCTGATCCTCCCGGGGGGGGGGAGGTCCCTCATTCTGGGGGAGGTCATCCAGGAGGTCAAACGGGGTACCTCTCCACCCCTGATCACCTGGGAAGTAGATCATGGCACCCTGGGACAGGAACAACCAGATGACGACTCCTGGGGTGTGTTCAAGTCGACGTCAGCATTGAGAATTCTGCCATTGATTTGGCTTGAGTTTCCACATACATTTATTCATGTAGCAGATGCTTTAGAACAGCTTGGACATGCCATTCTGTTTCATCGTGTATTTTGTCTCTTTCTTTGTTTGGTTTTTGCCAGTCTAACACATTTACGGCATCTATGTTTACATTAGAAGGGACCCTCGACTTCTCGCCATGGGAACAGGGGTGACGGGTGCGGGGGGTCAGCTCTCTCGGAGGGCCAGCATTCTGGAGCCCGACTTGAGAGCGACAGTAAATCTTGGCCCATCGGAAGGTTTCCCCCCTGTCTCTCTGAAGCTAGCCAAATAAACAAACTGCTGTAGGTCTGCAGAGAGGCTGGAGTAGGAGCAGTGAGCACTGAGCTCTGGCATGCTGGAGGAATGCAGAGAGAAAACTCGCAGATCAGATTTCAGGAACCAGGACCACAAGCGGCCAAGGAGAATGAAACGAAAGCCTGAGGGTAAACTCTACACGGAGCTGTGAGGACACAGAGGGTTGGGGGTGACGCAATATCCTTTATTTCTTTAATTATTCAGTGTTGTTGGAGGGCTGTGCCCGTATATTAAGAAAGTGGAGACATTTTTTTATTGTTTTTCGATTGCCAGGAAGGCATTTTCATATCTTTATATCCTCCGCTAAGGTTTGGAGTTTGGGGAAACAAAATGACTGTAGCAGGAAGTGAGAACCCCCCTAGCTTTCTGTGTATTGAACCCGTGGTTTCCATCCGAGTTGAGAATAATATTGTTGTTTGAGTTGAGGCTCTGGCCCGGGGGGTTCCTGCCTGCAGAGAGGGGGTGGGGAGAAAGTGGAACATGGAGACTCTGCAGAATGAACGGCCTCCACAGAGCCCCGTATGCAGGTCACCACAGCAGGTCACCACACCAGGGTCAATGGGTTCAGGGTCAGGGGACAGAGTGCCAGTTGAATGGGGACTGACATCACACAACTCCTCTGTCAAAATGGTGGTCAAATTATAAATATTCAGCTGATCTCTAAGGATCACTGAATACTTATACAAAATGGAAATAATAACAGCCAATATTCACACGTTTATAAATGATCCAGTTCAATTGTTTGCAGTTACACAATGATTTCATGAAAATTCACAGAACTCTCCAACCACAGAGGGAGAGCTGCTTTTTCACCTGTGTGGATTTAGCGTTTCGATGATTCAGCTTGATAAATGAGTGTGTCCCCTCAGCACATCTGGAAGTGAGTAGGAAAGATAGGCTGCAAGTAATGACCGGACGGGATAGACCTGGCACCACCAGCGACCCGTGAAGACCCTCCTGAGCCTTAAAACACGGAGGGGGAAATCAGGGCCCATGGTCAGGGCCATGGCCTCCAGACTCCTCTGGTTCAAGTGAACATGTGAATTTAACCATTTCAACCATGCACAACACTTTAGCCCTGAATTGGTTTGAAGTACATTGCTTACAGTTTGACCGCAAACTATTATGAGTCCTTCATTATTTAATTAGTTTTTGTGAAGAATGTGTAGGCTACTCTGTGAAAACAACCATAGTCAGTTCATCAATGTATTCATAAGAAACCTGCAATTGGTTGTGCCTGAAAGACGTTTTAGCTGTTGAAATGTGAAGAGAGTCCACCATGTTCTTACCAGAGACCCTGCTTAGCATTGCCTTCCTTACTGGGAGTTTTCTGTTTCCGAGGGCAGGAAGTTGTCTCACAGTACTCCGATCATTCTAAACTGGACTGTAAACAACCTTACTCAATCAAGAACAACGTTTTAGAACTTAGTCTCCCAGATATAGTACATTCAATCTTAAATTCTGGAGCTTCGTTTCTATATTCCAATTGAAAACGTGTACAATTTATTCGTTTTCCCATGGTCAGAAATACGATTCACGTAGGCTTAAATGTGCGTTGTGGTATTTAATGCGTTCAACTGACTCGAAATATGACATGTTGAATGCAGTTTCAGCCTTGTCATGGGTATTGTAGAGAATTTAAAAAGATACAATTTCATTGTGAAACATTTCTCTGAATGGATAACATATGACGCATTTTTGTCCAGTATCTCACGCCCAGCAGCGGTCTGGATCTGATCGCTATATGGCTCTGTCCTAGAGAAATTCATACAAATCATAAAGAGCTAGATTATTCGAAGCAGGTCCTGTACGCCCACGCAGAAACCCATAGTTCATTTGGACAGAGGCTCGCTGATTTCAACAGTGCTTCGCAGTTAGATAGCAGGGTGAGGTTCCTACCGACAGAATACGAACATCGTGGGAAACAAAACGGAATTGACGGAAATACTGAAGCATCCTTCAGTTCCTGGCCGACAACGTAACATTTACATCTACATGGGAAAAGTCTGGGAACAACAGATGTACCCCCACTACTCCTATCACTATCCCCAATACCTGCAAACGAAGGTAGAGTAAAGCATTGTTTTCTGCGCTGGGTTAATCAACAGTGTCACATTTTCGCTTTTTCATCACTGTTTAGGCTACAACATAATTGAAGCGCGAAAAACGCAAATGGAGAAAATGTCCTGTTGTGGTTTACGGTTCTTTAGCACCTGTCCGAACGGGTGTTCAGTCTTTAGCTGTGGACGTTTCGGCTGAGATTTTTATCTTTGGGAATAGACTATTTTAAGTTAAGGTCCTTAACGGATAAGAGTGCATAAAATAGAACAGAATAGAAAGGATTAGATCAGATAATGTATACTTTTTTGTCTACTGTATCAAAATAAGCCTCTTGTTTGTAATTGTAAGGATATACCATATAACATTATTAAGTCTGCAAAGTCTCCAGATGCGAGAGAAGATGGTTAGAGGACAGTCCCGAGTTGAACTACAAACCTCTCAACTGACTATCATCAAGAAGCTTCTTCTGCTGTGCCTCACTTAAGCTCATGAATGTTTAATCAGTTTGGCTGCCTATTAAATGGCAAGGTCTCGGGGGAAAGCCGTGTTTTTTATGTTCTACAATGCAGCTGTAGATGTGCTTAGTGTCCGCCCAGTATTTCAAACGGGAAAAATACAACAAATTCCACATAGTACGCTTTCAGCGCTGTAACTGGATGGATGTTGTGCTGTGAATAATTGTGTACATCCTCTTGGAATCTGATCCGAGAATAGAGCTATTCACCAAAAAGGTTCATTTTGTTTTATGGCGCACTAAAGATATGTTGGGTGGCCTTGATACAGGGTGGTTTGTAAGCCTTGAACAGAGCTCTGCTCATAGCCTTGTGGATAACTGTCATGGTGGTGTGCATTATCTTTGTCCTGCTGTGTCCTGAAGGCCCCCTTCTGGGATCACTATGAATTGACCCTATTATTATCCTATGAGGGGGGCTTGGCACCAGAATTTTCCTCTTGGCTATAAATATTCCTTTATTTCCGACATGTATTTAAAGTTATTTTTAACTCTTATAGGCCATTTCATAGATTTTGGGGGTTCTTGTTGTGAGAGACTTGCAGATATGTCTTCTTAGTACTATATCACAGCAACAACTATGACTTGCGGAGATATAGAAGTCCTTCTTGGTTTAATGTTTCCTGCCGCACCTCACAGGTATCTACCACAGTTCACATCCTCACAGACCCCAAGTTGAGAAAGCATACCCCTCAACCAATTAAACCTCTAGACTTTAGTCACATTTTGTTGGTGGGCTTTCCTTGTCAACATAAGCTTTTAATCAATGGCACGGTGAGTGTATTAACTGCCACTGGGTGTTCCATGCAGAGACTGTGGACAATGACATTATGCAGAGGCTGAAAAGCCCTACACAATGTTTACAATAAAGTTTGGAGAGTTGCTTGGCAGCGGAATGTACACAATGGAACAGCACTGTGGCGCTGTTCTGTCTGTCCCGCCGACCTGAAAGGCCTCCTATTGTGCTCGTATGATTCTCATGCTTGGGACTTTTGACGCGAGTAAAACAAGGTCCCAACACCACAAACCCCCTCAGCTCTGTTGACGGGCTCTGCCAAGTGGCTCTTTCAACAAAAAAGAGAGAGAGAGAAAAGGTGAAAGCGCCCTTCACGAGTGAAAAGGTGTGCCTGGCCCTCTGTGGGCGTAATGTAATCATGTCTGATGCTCGTGTAAACAATTTAGATGAAGCCACGATGAAATCAAGCAGCGATAGGGAACATAAAATCAATCACAATGAGACAGCAACACTACAGTACAGCATTCCTTTTCTATAATTTTGTAAAGTCAATTATCAGGAGGAGAGTTGTTGTCAGGGTTGAATGAAATTGAATTTTCATTTCTCATCAAGACTCACTATTTTGTCATGGACACATATTTTATTTATGAGAAACACAGATTACCATCTCACATCAGAATATTGAAATGATGATCAATTTCCTTTTTCTTGAATTATTTATGAAACACCTCACTGGATATGAGAATATGAGAGGAGGTTGGAAAAAAACGTTTATATCAAAAATTGGTCTCCTGCTGAATGCATATGGCTATATTTGTTTGTAATCAAAATTAATATCAGCGAAGCTATGCGGGATATTAAATGTTCACAATTTCCCTACAAAAATGAAAAGTATTATTAACTTTTCCTCCATGAAAACAATTATGTGCCTTTGTTTTAATCATTGCTCAATACTGAACACTGACTCAAAACCGTACAGTGTATTACTCAATATGGAACCAGGGAAAGTCTACGTGCAACTAAACATGCAAAATGTGTCTTCAAGGACCTCGACTGCAGGCAGAACCTTTCCTCTGACCAGCGGACTTCTGACAGCCAAACTGCAGTGTGTGATATCCTCGCCCGTGCACGGTCAAAGTCAAACATAGATCCTGCCACATGATGAGATCTCCACCAGCGGGAGTCACATGATCTGTGAGTGCTCTGGACAGATGGGCAGAGTGCTGTCTGTCATGTGACGCCTGCTGCAGTATCACCCTATCACAGCCAGAGTGCTGTCTGTCATGTGACTCACGCCTGCTGCAGTATCACCCTATCACAGGCAGAGTGCTGTCTGTCATGTGACTCACGCCTGCTGCAGTATCACCCTATCACAGGCAGAGTGCTGTCTGTCATGTGACTCACGCCTGCTGCAGTATCACCCTATCACAGCCAGAGTGCTGTCTGTCATGTGACTCACGCCTGCTGCAGTATCACCCTATCACAGGCAGAGTGCTGTCTGTCATGTGACTCACGCCTGCTGCAGTATCACCCTATCACAGGCAGAGTGCTGTCTGTCATGTGACTCACGCCTGCTGCAGTATCACCCTATCACAGGCAGAGTGCTGTCTGTCATGTGACGCCTGCTGCAGTATCACCCTATCACAGCCAGAGTGCTGTCTGTCATGTGACTCACGCCTGCTGCAGTATCACCCTATCACAGGCAGAGTGCTGTCTGTCATGTGACGCCTGCTGCAGTATCACCCTATCACAGCCAGAGTGCTGTCTGTCATGTGGACGCCTGCTGCAGTATCACCCTATCACAGGCAGAGTGCTGTCTGTCATGTGACTCACGCCTGCTGCAGTATCACCCTATCACAGGCAGAGTGCTGTCTGTCATGTGACTCACGCCTGCTGCAGTATCACCCTATCACAGCCTCTTTCTGACTCTCTGTGGGAAATACTATATTCTCTGCAAAGTTCAGCTTACACTTCAGATGGATTGAGGAGATGTGATCGACAGGTATTGTCAGAAACATGTCTCAGAAACATGTCTGTACACAAGTATGTAGCTTGATGAAACTGGAGAGGCGAGGTCGATACAGTTTTCTATCTGAAACTCATTTGGAAAGAGGTGACCTTCAAAGGGGATTTCATGAAATGAGAAATGGTTTGGGTCAGACTAGAAAAACCCTTTAATGGTGGTAGCGTCCTCTATGATACTGGATGACAAAGGCTCGATACTTTATTGAATTATATCTTGTCATTCAATACACCCACATGTCTTGCAAAGCTGTTCCCTTTCAGACGGCTGGTTATTGGATTTGTGTAGTGAGATTCTCCAAAATGGCCTATTGTGTTATGTCTTTACTAGTCCCTTGCAAACATAGAAAATACAATTTGAGGCAAATAGAGAGCAGCAAAAATCATTCGCCCCCCCCCCTGCCCCCGCCCACCTACCCCCCTACAGCCACCCCCGCCCCTCTCGTTTCTAGAGGTGGGGCTGCGGATTTGCGGCCTGTCTTCCTGTATGAAACATCAATACAGACAGACACATCTCAGTTGTGGTACGTTTGCTTCCACCACCTAAAAGCACTCTGCACAGCCGTGGATAAATGAGCTGAATGTGGCCTCGACCCCTGACCTGAAAACCTCCCGTCCAGGCAGGAAGATAAATAAAGAGCTGTTACTGGAGCTTCCTGTAGCTGTTGAGGCTGAGGAGCGCCTGCAGAGCTGCTGGATGTGTCCCTGTGTGAGCTAGCGAGAGAGGAAGTTGATGGAGAATGTTTGCCTCAGAGGAAGTGTTGTTAAACCTCAGCTGTAGCCACAGGTTAAATACTGTGACTGTAATACCAGGCTACACAAACTGGAGATACTATATATTCAGTGACTTGAGTGTGTGTGTGTCTGTATGTGTGTGTGTTTGTCTGTGTATGTGTGTGTGTGTATGAGGGTGTGCCTGTATGGGTGTGTGTGTGTGTGTGTGTGTGTGTGTGTGTGTGTATGGGTGTGTGTGCCTCTGTGTGTGTGCATGTGTGGATGAGAGTGTGTCTGTGTGTGTGCGTGTGTCTGTATGTGTGTGTATGGGTGTGTGTGTGTGTGTGGGGGGGGGTGTGTGTGTGTGCGTGTGTCTGTATGTGTGTGTATGGGTGTGTGTGTGTGTGTGTGTGTGTGTCTGTATGTGTGTTTATGGGTGTGTGTGTGTGTGGGTGTGTGTGTGCGTACTGGACCTGAGGCCACATTAACTCCCATTGCAGGGGAGTGCTTCCTGGTTGTGTCTGTGTTGATGATTCAGCACAGACGCGTGGAGCCCGTCAGTTGGGATGTGATTTGTGGCTCAGCAGCAGATTCAGGATTCGTCACACAAGGCCTTCCTCGGAAGTCAAATCATTGCAAAATATATGTAACATTTATATTTCACCTTCATAGAGAAGAACGAGTGATTTGTAATGATTGCACCATGGACACAATCATTCATATCAAACTAGTCAAAACATGTATTAATTACGTGGTAGTTATGTGATAGATCATGAGTTAGAAACTTTACATCAGTTAAGCTAACAGAAATGCGATACAACGTATGACATTCAGGGGATGTAAACTCCAAGCAATAATATATAACTTGTAGGTGACCATATACATGGAGCTAGTATAGATACCAGGTGGGTGCCAGGGAGGTGGCCACTGTCACCAGCCTGTCCCTGCTCTGGTTGCCTTGGTGACCTCTGCAGAGTGCTGAATGAGATCAGCGTCTTCCATGTTCTGACTCTGACCTATCGACACGCTGGCCTAAAGGACCTCATTACACTCCCCTCCGGTGACATTTGGTGGCTTTCAGGAACACTATTGAATTAAAAGCTGTCCATTGAGAATCAGTGTACCTGTTTGTCTCCCATTGTTCCATAGCCCTAAGCAGGCTGGAGCTTACAAACAGGAGTCCAGGAGAAAACATCTCAATCCTCCTGTGCCATTTCAAGGACAGAATGAAAGAATTCTTCTCTGATTGGCCTTGCTTTGTTTTTGAGGCTGATCTGAGGGTTACACCAATGTTGACTTTGCCCTGTTTGCAGTGGTCAAAAGAACAGATGTTGCATAATCTTATTAGCAGCTGGTTCAAAGCCCCGAACACAAAAGGGCAAACAAAGAGCATGCAGAGGCAGAGCAGGGGTGCTGAGGGCCTGGTGGGTAGGTACACACGGGTTCCTGTGACCCCGCGCGCGCGCGCGTGCAGAGTGGACCGGTCCCAGGGGTGCTGAGGGCCTGGTTGGTAGGTACACACGGGTTCCTATGACACGCTGCCCGGGCCGAGTGGACCGGTCCCAGGCCTGTGGCAGACAGGGCTTTATCTAACACCATGTATGGAGTGACAGGGATAGGGGCTGAGGCTAAGCCACAAAGGCCTGAGCAGATCTGGGACCAGGCTGGGCACTACAGCTGCTTGTCCTGCCTGGACGTGATAGAGGCATGAAGGCGGTTAGCCCAGGCAAGAGGAAAGCAACTGGCTCTGGCTTAAGTTACGAGCAGAGAGGATGTTGTGTGAAGGTAGGCAGCGTGCCAGGTGAGATGGGATAACCAGGCAGGACTAAGAGAGAGGTCAGGGGAGGTGAGCTGTTGAAGGTCAGCATTAATTCACATCTCTGCAGCGACACTGTTAGCTTTTCCAATCACAGACTTGACACTGGCGGGTGAATTGGGTTTGATTTATAGCTTGGCCTAGAAATGGTCCCCGCTTCGCTGGTACTTTCTGCTTTAATAAAGAGCTTGTCCTCTCCAGCCCCCACCTCCATCTACAGCACCTCCAGCTCCCATTACATCCGTTAGGTCACTGCCTGGTAGTGGCTCCTCATTCTAACTCTCCATTCATTAATTCATGCATATAATCACTGCAAGACAAAGGGTTTTTGTAAATTCACGTAGGTATCAATTTAATTCCTTCATTATTATTTTCCCCACAGTTGGCGTGATAAGGACAGTATCTCTCAGTGGGTGCTGGATTAACAGCTCTCTGCTAGATCCTTTTCACACAGGCTGTGTGGACCATCATCCATGGCCTTCTGTCCTCTCACTGTGCTAGTATGAAACTCAGTGCTTCTCATAATTGTGTTCAGTTGGTTTTCCGAAAATCATGTAAAAATTATGGACAATCATATGTCACATAGCTGCTATAACACATTCATACTATAGGCTGTGTGGCCAAACGTTGAAGGACATTAAAGGTGTGTATGATTATGGGACTGTGTCTGGCTCGTAAACTGGAGGTACTTAAAGCTCTATTTTATTTGTGTTTTGTTATCTCGAGAGAAATTTACTGTATTTTATGATTCCAAAACAAAACGCTTCTGGCTCTTTACTAAGTGTTGTATATTTGTATTTCGATGAACCGCATCTGCTAAATGAATAAAATGTAAACTATAAATGTTTGAACGCTGTGGTTATGTGTTAAATGTAAAATGTTCCACATTGATCGTTACACGTGAAGTATTTGTGTGTGCTAGAAACACAATTGTGATTTTACTTTGTATAATATGGTATTACTTGAAACTATGAAAAAAAATACAGTTTAGTAAAAGAAGAATTACCATAGCTGAAAACCAAACCAGTAAAAAAATAGCGTACTGGTCCTTTAATGGGCGCCCGCACTGTGGAATCTTAGGTATGCATTCCAGAATAGTCGAAGGGCAGCAAAAGGGGAAACATTGCAACAATTTTCGGTTAATGATCTACTTGATCTAACAATTATGGGACATTACTTTAGATATGACCTTTTAAAGGTATTGGCAATTGTTGTAACGTTGGTATTTGGGTGACTACTGAAGCATTTTATAATATATCCCAAATTGAGACCCTATTGTCCCTCTACCGGATCTCAGAATGGTATCTCCCATCGTAGCAGAGTCGGATCCAGATCTGTTCTGCGGAGGACGGGATCCAAATCAATGAATCTAGTCAAACAAACGGGGTTGGGCAATCGAAGTTGGGACTAATTCATACACTACGATTTGTGTGTGTGGCATGGGTTATGTATAATACATTATTTATTTGCCGATAGTACTGTGTGGTTGATTATATACATTAGACTTATATGGTGAAATCAACAACTTTACTCAAACAGCCATTGGACAGGCTATTTATTTAGAATTACCATATCATTATACTTTTTTACAATTGGGACTTTGAAAACCGAGAATGATTTTTGCTAATTCTGGCAACCCATTGAGGACTCCTTATCGTAAGCAGGTAAACGATACATTTTTTACAGTCCGTTTGTAATAGAGTAATCATGATGTACCTGGCCTTCAGCAAGTCGCAAAAAAGATCGGTTTGATAGGCAGCCATCTGCTATGGTAACCTTAACCCTGGTTGGACAGAAATTCTGCTTTAAAATTATTCTATTTGCCAAATATTGCGAAGTCTACAAGTCTGCGATGAACCCCCTTCATGTCAGTGGTGTAGGCTAGGTCAACTTGCTCGAGGTTTTGTACAGTAGATCACAGTGGTCGTTGATGCTTCCTGTAGTTGTTGTCACGGTAATAAGGGTTTGTTATGAACTTTTGTCGGTGGCCTAATGCTTAAGAAACGCCTTTAAACAAATGTTCTAACGAATGTTATGGTTGAAAATATTTGGAAGATTGAACACTTGATAGTGTAGAATTAGTAGAACTGAACAATGCTATTTCTGCTGTGTGCGTGTAAACCACTGTAGCCTAGTGGATCCATAATTTAAAAAGAGACGATAAATGTATAGGCTACTAACAAGGTAATGAATTATAGGTTACTGTGTCGTATTAAGGCAATGTAGGCCAAATAATGTTTCTCGTGTGCTCTTGGCTAGTTCTTATAGTGTGAAATATATGTGCAATGTGCATAACGAAATGTAATTCAATCATGCATACACTCTGCCCCAGTTAGATATGGATTTTCATTTTTACCAGATGAATGTGTTGAGGACGCAAGGAACATAACAACACGTTCACGCTGTGCTGTCACCGTCGCAGGCCGGTTTGAGCCGGCAGGCCAGAACAGAGGTCCGAGGGCGAGGTCTCGTGCTGGAAGCCCCGGTGTATTTCCAGCGCGGATATGACAGGCTGTGCTGGTCTGGAGTCTCCTGATAAGATACGGGGCTCCCTCTCAGCCAGCCGTATACATGAAGACTTTCAGTCTCTCAGAAAAGGAAGTTGAAGTCAGAGTTTTAGCCTTGACTGAGGGTTCCGCTAGCTTTCTCCTCAATAAAGGTCTTGGTCTATGTGTCTTCTGTGGCATTACAGTTACGTCAATGTTGCACTCTTCAATCGGATGGTTTGTTCCTTTGGGAGTGTGTGCACGTGCATCTTAAGCTGTTCTGCTTCACAGGCAAGCATTCTCTACCAATTGTCTGAGTGGTCTGATCTAAAGATGGAAACATCTTTCAAGGAGTTTCACAGTTTACAGAAAACAACTGGTGAGTTTACTGTTTCCGGTAAGCAAAACTCCCACAAGCTGTCAGGTTCAATGGGATGGCCTCTTAAAATAACTGGAATAACCTTTTCACAGCAATGTATTTTACCGTTGTCAAGTGGCCTTTCAGTATCTCCATTTGGCCTCCCACTCCCTGCCACCTCAAGAGTTTGTGTTTGTGGACTGTTGGTATGATTCTCTCATACAGGTTACTCTGATGGTGTGGCCACATGCCAGCTATGACCTTTCGGATCCTTTTTTTTTGTTAGCTTTCTCTGGCACTAGATGGTTGTTGTGTTGATGTGACACTTTCCCAATGAAGACTTGACCTTTGCACTCAGACCTTTCGTAAAGGTTGTCGATTGTTATGCTACGATGACATTGTGATACAGAATTCTTGATAGTGTGTCCATCATTCACGTGAGCAGTGCAGTCTATGTGTTTTGGAAGTGTTTAAATGCAACAGACCTCCAGACTGGAATCTCCTCGTGAGAAGGCAGTGAAAGGAAGACTTTGGTGTGAAACGGGAATTCCTGTCCCTTCCAGATTCCTCCCAGAGATGCATGCCCTTGGACCAAACCCCCCGGAGAGCTCTGGGTAAACATGACATCCTGGCGTGGGGAGTCTCCAGCCTGACAGTCTCCAGCCTGACAGGGTCTCCAGCCTGACAGAGCTGCCTTCGCATCCTGACAGGGTCTCCAGAACCACATGATTATGTATTCACCTCCAGTGTTTAAGATTTATTTAACATCATGAGAAATCTCTATGTGGTGTAGCGATGGATAATCCTCGTCGATGAAATGGACGACTTTCCCTTTGTCGGTGGCTCGTGTCCCTGTAGATACGAGGACAAATACTGAACAGCTGCAGCACCCTGTGCAAAAAGCTGCCAATTAGATTTGTGATCCGGAGGAGGGGAGGGGAGGGTCATTCATATCACACAGAATATCCTTTCCAGAGAGAGAGCAGTTTCAACGCTGCCGGCTGAAGCAAAGCAGCGGGTCAGGTTGGTTTCCGTGGTGAAGGCATGCAAAGTGACGGAGAAGACCTCCTGTCTAAGGCCCCAGTCCAGCCCATGCCTGAGATTCCATCAGCTTCCTCCTCTCTTGTGGGTTACGGGGGGAGCAGGGGGGAGGGGGGAGTGAGGGAGAGGGGGAGGGGGGGATAATCAGACTCAGATTTGCAGAACCGTTGTTGAGAACAGGGAAGACTCCTTGATGAGAACATCTGGGGCCATACAAGCAGGAAGCCTGCTGCCTCTCAAACTCACAGGCCGTCTTTTCCAAAATGTTTGGGACAAGCTATTCCCGGCAGCGCCCATGTGATCTTGATATACTTAGAAATTGATGAACCGTGACTCACGTTTTGTGGACAGGGGGGCGTAGGGGTAAGGGGGATGTATGGACCACAGAGAATACTCATTGAGCAATCGTTCAGCTACAGTTGCACCAATGGAATGTCTTTGTCCTGACCAACTCTCAATCTTAAAACAACAAACCACAAATTCTTCATGTCAAGCTCGGGTTTGTGGGAAGCTGCCTCTAAAGAAACATATATTTTGAATGACCACCACAGTACCCTCTTGTGTCATCTTGGGAAGCCTGAGTCTGTCTGCCTGTCCAGGCCTGTAACTGGAGGGATGGGCCTGGGTTGGGGGCGCGTTGGGGGGTGGAGGAGGGGGTGCTGTGGAGGACGGGGTGCTGTGAAAGAGGGGACGCCGTGGAGCGCGTCACAGTGAGCCTGACCAGACCAGCAGATCTGGTTGTTGATGTTGACATGTCCGTCGGGGTGTCACTTACCCAGGGGCTGCTGGGAAGGTTTGACGCGCTCAGTGTCACACTAGTGTCACAGCTTCAGGCTGTCTCAGGGGTCCAGATCGTGCTGACTGCCGACCTCTGGACTAGATTACGCTCCAGACATGTATCATTGTGCTGTGAGACATTAATCCTGAGACTGGGCAGACCCAACCCTTGACACAAACACATGATGGAGGAACTGAACAGTTCGGTCTTCATGCATGGCTGTTTGACATTTAGCTCGGCCGCACAGCAAAGTGCTTGTGGTTAGCACAGATGGTTCATGGTCACACTAAAAAAGCCTTCTTTGAGAACAGTCTAGGACAGAATCACAGTTCACTAAACACATGTTTAGCACAAACTAAAAATCTTTCTGTTCTTGTCTGAAACAAAACACCACTTTCATCATCCAGATGTCCCAACATATTCATGTTTCTATGTAGGCCAGAGTGTGGTTCTCTCTCTCTCTCTTGCGTCAGCGTGCGAACAGTGTTTACATTTCACACCAAGCCGAGGTTTTGTCTCTGACTGACGCCATTTTGTTTCGGTTCCAGCCACCTGTCGGCCCCTCCTCCCACCCCATGGCTCCGCCCAGCCCCAGCCCCAACAACAGCAGCAGCAGTAGCAGCACGGCAGGCTGGGAGCAGCTTAGCAAAACCAACCTGTACATCCGCGGCCTGCCTCCACCAACCACAGACCATGACCTGGTCAAGCTCTGCCAACCGTGAGTACTTCAGCACTTCCTCTTATCGTTAACCGGTATCGATTTGCTCTATTGATCTCGTGGCTCCGAAAAATGAAAGGGGGCGGAGAATCAGCACACCAATTAGTAGTTTGATGTCCCATGGTGATAAACAACTCACGTCACTTTGGAAACCCTGGTAACATGTTAGCTTTGTTGGTATTTACAAGTGGGATTCAGTTTGGTTTTCATTAACTGTTAATGACATTTGTAAAAAGTTGTACAAACTATAAGATTTATGTTTTCCCTCCGAATCACAATTGAAACTAGCCGCATTCAATCATGGGAGAGGCAAGGTACCATGCAGGCAGGAGGGGACAAGGTACCATGCAGGCAGGAGGGGACAAGGTACCATGCAGGCAGGAGGGGACAAGGTACCATGCAGGCAGGAGGGGACAAGGTACCATGCAGGCAGGAGGGGACAAGGTACCATGCAGGCAGGAGGGGGCAAGGTACCATGCAGGCAGGAGGGGACAAGGTACCATGCAGGCAGGAGGGGACAAGGTACCATGCAGGCAGGAGGGGGCAAGGTACCATGCAGGCAGGAGGGCACAAGGAGGACAGCCAGAGAGAGGGGGGGAGGATGACAGGGCCATCACATCTGAATCTAAAATGAAATACAACCTTGAAGAACCCAGAGCAGCCTGCTCAGATCCTGTAGCAGCTGGCAGTACAGGTGAGCTACAGCCATGTACAGAGTTCAGATAGCGTCTACTTAAAGCTAAAGCTCTAGAAAGATGGGGGAAATCTCCAGGCGTTCTCATAAAAACTCTATTGTCTTATTGAATACCTTTACGTCTGTCAACCAGAGAGACCACCGGGGTGACTTTGAGATCTCATTTTCCTTTCCCAGACCCCCCGCCAACCTCCCCCCTCTCCTTCCAAGCTCCCCCCACCTCCCCCCACCTCCCCCCACGTCCCCCCCACCACTCCTCCCACAATGTGATGTTGACATTGCGGCACAGTCGAGCCCTCTCCAAATCCACCAGCACATCCTCTCAGTGTTTAGAGAGAGAGAGAGATGCTCAGCCCGGCCAAGTCCCACAGTGCAGGTCAGGTTCACGGACCCCTGCTTCTACACTGAGACTCTGGCCATGAAAACACCATCATTTATCCAACACCATAAGCAATTAACCCTACAAACATCCCCAAATAATAGATTTCCAGAAATACTTAAAAAATAAAATAAGTGTTTGATCCGATATGATTTAAATGATCTAGTGTGTTACCTTGTATTCTAGTTGTTGGTTATTACTTTGCTTATGACTTCATTATGTTGTTTATTTGACAGTTTGCTCATTGCTCTGACCAGGAGATTCCTTCCTTCTAAAGCTTCTGTTTAATACAGCGGATGAGGGTTAAGAGGAATGACCAAGGAAAGACACGGAGCATGTGCTGCTCCTTATGTCAGGTGAACTCCTCCTACATGATTCTGGTGTGTCTGGGGACAGCCATTGTTGTCATTTAAGGTTTGGGATTAGCGCTTAGAGTCCAGATTCAGGTCAAGGGTTCCTGCTCTTTTATCCGGTGTTGTTTTTAGCTTAATCCTTTTCAAAATGACCTTCCTTCATAATGGAATAGCGCTACTCATAGTTCAGGGTTCTATAGCCTTGTATTAAAGTGTGCTCATATGTCTACTATGACGTGGGTCAGCCGGGCAGGCAAGCTTGAGACCAGAGTCTCTCCTCGCTGTCCAGGAGTGCGAGGGCCCTCAGCCCTGTCAGACTGAGGGCAGGCATGAAGGTGGAGAGGAACAGGCAAGTTAGGGTTTGAGTCAAGCTTGTCTTGTGTCCACCCCACACTGCAGTGCAGTGCCTGGGTCCACCCCACACTGCAGTGCCTAGGTCCACCCCACACTGCAGTGCAGTGCCTGGGTCCACCCCACACTGCAGTGCCTGGGTCCACCCCACCCCACACTGCAGTGCCTGGGTCCACCCCACACTGCAGTGCCTAGGTCCACCCCACACTGCAGTGCAGTGCAGTGCCTGGGTCCACCCCACCCCACACTGCAGTGCCTGGGTCCACCCCACGCTGCAGTGCAGTGCCTGGGTCCACCCCACCCCACACTGCAGTGCCTGGGTCCACCCCACCCCACACTGCAGTGCCTAGGTCCACCCCACACTGCAGTGCAGTGCCTGGGTCCACCCCACCCCACACTGCAGTGCCTGGGTCCACCCCACCCCACACTGCTGGGAGAGAGTTCCAGTCAGACAGTAGTGGAGGAGGGTCGTGTGGCCCAAACTTTGGGTTGGCGTGCTTGACTGCAGATCAAGTTTGCAGGTAAAAATCCCCCCAGTCCTGTACGGTGTACGGTGCCTGTACAGTGTACTGTGTACGGTGCCTTTACGGTGTACGGTGCCTTTACGGTGCACGGTGCATGGGATTCAAAGTGTCTGGAACACTTTTGTTTAGTAACACCTCATTAGTAGTACAAGCCACTTTTATAAGCCTAAACAGAAGGTGCACATTCACAGTGTTAGTTTACAGTGTGACAGATTGTCCCATTTGAAGTGTTCCTGTCAGCGAAGTGTAAACTGAGCACTTTCTTCTTATATTGGCCCCACCTTCCCTGGTGGTGGAGACCCTGGTCAGGAAACCTTTCTGGGGGGTTTGTTTTGTCTCCATGACCATGTCAGTAGAGTGCTGGAGCTGGGAGCTCAGCAGTGTCCTCTCCCTCACCTCACCGTGGCCCAGATTAGGGCAGGGCGTGATAATCTGCACCTTCCTTAACCTCTGCCTTTCAAGCCTTCGATTCTGCGTCCCTGGTCTCATGAGGCCCCGCCCGGGCCGTTCGCCTGTTTGGCTGACGCGGCCGATGTGGTGATTCCTGTAATTGATTAATTTTTGAGTCGATTAGTGGGAACCCTTCATCCCCGTGGCTCTTTAGCCTGCGGAGCGCCGGGCAAGGTCACGGGCAAGGTCACGCTAGCCTGGAGAGGCCAACGCAGCCAGGGCGGACACACGTGGGAGCCCACACACACACCCACGTATATTCACACGTGTGTGTGCTCACACATACACGCACAAGTATACACACATTCTCACCAGTCCTCTCACAAAAACACCCACACACCCCCACACACACACGGAAATCCTTCCCTCTAATTACAATGCATGGTGGAGACTTCTCTGGGTTTTCTTAAGCTGCTACCTGTCATTACCTGGGGGAGCTCTGCCTGTCCGTGGGCTCTGCCTGTCCGTGGGCTCTGCCTGACCTGGGCCTGTCCGTGGGCTCTGCCTGCCCTGGGCCTGTCCGTGGGCTCTGCCTGCCCTGGGCCTGTCCGTGGGCTCTGCCTGCCCTGGGCCTGTCCGTGGGCTCTGCCTGCCCTGGGCCTGTCCGTGGGCTCTGCCTGCCCTGGGCCTGTCCGTGGGCTCTGCCTGTCCGTGGGCTCTGCCTGCCCTGGGCCTGTCCGTGGGCTCTGCCTGCCCTGGGCCTGTCCGTGGGCTCTGCCTGCCCTGGGCCTGTCCGTGGGCTCTGCCTGCCCTGGGCCTGTCCGTGGGCTCTGCCTGCCCTGGGCCTGTCCGTGGGCTCTGCCTGTCCGTGGGCTCTGCCTGCCCTGGGCCTGTCCGTGGGCTCTGCCTGCCCTGGGCCTGTCCGTGGGCTCTGCCTGACCTGGGCCTGTCCGTGGGCTCTGCCTGCCCTGGGCCTGTCCGTGGGCTCTGCCTGACCTTTCCTCCAGTGACAGCGGCTGGAAGAACACGCCACATGCCAGATGTGTCACAATGTGTTATATCTACGACCAGGGGTCGAGATGAAGACCTCGTCCTCACACAGACTCCACCTGCCCACCTCTCAGCTGAGGTCAAAGGTCATCCCTCCTCATCCGTGCTCAGGGAGACAGCCAGTCAGCCTCATTAATCACCCGTCCACCCGGCCGGTCTGGTGTGCTGCGCAGCTCTCCAGCCCTGAGTGTTTATACTGGGTGTGTTGGCCGCGGCAGAGACACACGGACCGTGTTTGTGTTTGAGCGCGGCACTCTCGCCGACATTTTGTGTTCCTCCCGTTGGGGTAGCTTAGCGCTGGAGGAACACTCCGCCGCCTGTCTTCAGAGGGCAGCGCTGAGTTCGTTTGTCAGAGCTGGCAGCAACTGTACACCGAGGTACGGCTGAAGATCACCATGTAACTGTGGAATGTCACCCAGTCCTCCTGAAGCAGGCCTGGCAGGTCGTGTGACTGCAGAGCGCTCCTCACTGTTTCAGCAGGTTTATTACTCAAGACATCTCAGGTTGTGAGACTCATTTCAATGAGTGTTTTCCGGCGCCACCGCCAGTTCTCCCTGATAATGGTGCTCCGGTGTTCCATCTCTGGGTTCTAGAACTCAGGACAAACCCACTTCCAGCTCTGTTATATCTGTGTTCTAGCCCTGTTATACCTATGTACTAGCTGTGTTCTAGTCCTGTTATACCTATATACTAGCCTTGTTCTAGCTATGTACTAGCTGTGTTCTAGTCCTGTTATACCTATGTACTAGCCTTGTTCTAGCTATGTCCTAGTTGTGTTCTAGTCCTGTTATACCTATGTACTAGCCTTGTTCTAGCTATGTACTAGCCTTGTTCTAGCTATGTCCTAACTGTGTTCTAGTCCTGTTAATTATACCTATGTACTAGCCTTGTACTAGCCCTGGTCTAGCTATATTCTAGCCTTATTCTAGCTGTGTACTGTGTTGTAGCCGTCTTCTACCTCTGAGTAGCTGTGTTCTAGAACTGCGAAAGTCTCAAATCCACATGGAAATGACTTCCTGTTTCCTCATGCTTTTTAGGTGATGTCATAACCTCTTTAACAAGGCTCAGTCTCTGTGTTGTTGAACTGGCTGCCTGTGTCTGGTGTGTGATGCAGCTCACAAACCCCCTCTCTCTCTGCTCCTCTCCCAGGTATGGCAAAATAGTCTCAACAAAGGCCATTCTGGACAAGACAACCAACAAATGTAAAGGTGTGTATGCAATGCCTTTGTCCGAAACGTGCTTTTTTTTTCCAACATTGTATTTATTGATTTTTA
>CAEFZP010002634.1:0-72939 GCA_903064625.1 Mallotus villosus
AGCCCCTAGGTCCGCCTCATCAGCAGCTCCCAGGGTCAAACGGCAGGTCTGTTCACCGAGGACTTCCTTTCACAACCCCCATCTCGCTGTTTGCTATGGCCTCTGTGCACGGCCCACTTTATCACCGTGACCAAAAAAAACAGCTAAGAAACATGTACAGACTCTAAAACAAAAAACATTGTCGTAAAACGTTAAACATTGTATACTGTTCTTGAAAGTGGTCCCCTCTGACAGCGTCAGCACCCAAGTATGTGTGTGAGGTCACCCCGCCGTCCCCGCGGCTCGCTAACTCTGGGCCTCGGTGTTGTTTTCCATGACGTGTTCTCCCCCTTCCTCCGAGGCAGGAATTCTCCAGAAAACTCCTGGTTTTTAACCGCCTGAGCGCCGCTGCAGCAGTGCTCCGAGGCCCACAGGGGAGGGCTAGCAGCTGTACGACACACTGGGAAACACTGGGGGTATTAATACTCACCCCCTCCTGTGACCTTCTGTACACCCCCCCCCCACACACACACACACAACACACCCACACACACACACACACACACCACACACACACAGACTGACCCTCTGAACCTTACACAGCTGTCAGACCACTGGTGGACTTTAATGAGACAGTCACTTTCACTCAATAACCATTAACACGTCGTGCCTAATCGTTCGATCCTGACCAAATCCCAGCTCAGCTAACTCCCAAAGCCGTAATCGTCTACACAAACGGCCTCGATAGTCATGTATTTCCAGTATCGAATAGTCAGTTGCATTTCCAAATGTGTTCCTGTGGGGTCAAAGCTTGTTTGTGGTCAAGATGGCTGATGACATGACAAAGCGGTTTACTCAAAGCTTTGTGTGTTGGTGGAAGTCCACAGGGATCTTAGTGAGTGTCTATGACATCAGATCCTGGAGCTGTTGCACACTCTCTGGTGCTAGTGAGAGGAGTTGGCCTGAGCTCTAACCGGCAGTAATTAGGGAACTATTCAAGACCATTTCAGAAACACTGATACGCTAATAATTTAGGCCAGTGGATATACTGCCCCATAAATAAATAGCACAAAAAATGTGTCTGAACAGGTAATAAGGGCCAGTCAGGTGATATGATTATATAAGATGATTAAATAGCGTTGAGCAAACACTAAAGCTTCATATTACGTAACAGAGCAGAGGGCCTAGAGCTCGATGTGTGTGGTTGCCTGCGCAACCATAACCAACCACAACGACAAAAGACTGGATGAAGCAACAGAACTAGAGGCCTGGAGGGGATGGAGACTACCGTCATCAGAAGAAAAAGCACTAGGCCTGCTTTTCTCCAACAAACATGGCCACTTCCATACCTCTCCTTATACTTCAGGGAAAGTGTCTTCCAGTAGTCGATTTCCTCGTCCTTGGATGAAAATTTCGGAATCATCTCTGTTTCCATGTTAGGGGGAGCTGAGGATGCAGAGAGGAAACAGAGTCAGTCACACACAGACATCAGTTACTGGACAGACAAACAGGCCCTGAGGGGTTACAACTGAGAGGTGAGTTGATGACCTGCATATCCTGAAGCTAACAGTTTGAGTCAGTCTGGCCCTGCAGTGTGGTGAGACGTCAATGAGACTGACGAGTCCTAAAGTCTCACATCACTTATCAGATGGGCTTTTTCAAATTTTGGTAAACATTTTTTGAATAAATAATATCCGCTTAACAATTTGAGTGAAAAACTGAATGTTCGAGAAAAAAAATGGGGAAAAAATATCACAGTATTTTGGTTTGTCCCTCGTGTTTTACTTTAATGACACGACCAGTTTGTGCAAAACCTGATGACCCATGCTATCACAGCATCATATGACCATGTTCCAAAGAGCTTTGTGCGATGTGACAACAAGTCCCTCATTAAATGTTCAGTATGGCCTACACAATGAACCTTTTCATGATCTACCGAGTCTAACTGCTCAGTCTGAGTAGGTCAGGTCACCCTCACTGTCCTGACATTCAGTCTGTCATTCCTAGTAGGCCTGACTCATGAGGGGGAGGGAGGGGGTGCTGCTCCGGATAACTGCCACTGCAGGACTGTGGTAATGTCCCAGACAGTTACTCACTCATTATTGCTCACACAACCAGAGTTCCTCTTTTGAAGAAAATAACATCATTTGATGAACCGACACAGCCAAACATGGTTGACGTGTCATCTCAACGGACGGCCCCTACGGTTAACACAGAGTTATCATCATTCAAATGCCTAAGCGCCCTTATCATCAGATTGAGTATATTCATGTGTAAGCATGTTCGAGTGCACTGGAGTCATTTCAAAACCCAGGTTAGCCCACTCCTTAACTACCGTAGTATTGTTTGTGTTCCTGCGTGGAGCCATACGTGTTTGTCCACCACAGTATGATAGCCATGAAGTCCACCATAGTGTTCACAGCGGTTTCTCTCTACTTGCAGACAAACCAAAGTCTCTGTTTTATTTTGGCCTTACTGACACTTCTGTTGTTATTCAGGAAAGTGACCTGGTGTGAGGGACGTGAGGGGTCAAAGGCACAACAGTCTGTTTCTCTGCCCTCACGTTCCTCTTCGTTGTTAACATCCTCCCAGTGTCGGATGCACTGGAAACCCACCACAGTCCTCTCACGTGGTATAACACCACTAATCTGGGCAACACACTGGGCATTGGGGGGACAGTACAATCTAGAATTTAAGTGATCAGTTTACCTCCCTGTATGATTTATCCATTGTCACTAGATGTAGTAGACTCATATTTTAAATCGTCTAAAAACTATTTGAGGCGAACATAGGCTACTTTTGAAGTAAACATACAGACATAAACTGAACATTTGCTCTCTCGTAATAGGCCTATTCGACTTGGCTAAATATGAACTGAATATGTATAAACTTTTAAATCTGTGTGAATTGTAGGGCTGATCACAGTAATCAAGACCTAATAGGGTATGGTGAAATGCGAATGTAAAACCTACGTGAAATGACAATGAAAAAAGCCACTGAAAAGGTATTAAAGAGTAGGCTGTAGGCGGAAGCGTAGGCTACAGTCGGGAGGACTCAAAATACACACTTGAATAATCATTTCAAGATATGCTAAAATGCCGATTTCCTTACCTTCGCATGTCCGACTGTCTCCAATGTCTCCAGTTTCGGTAGCTTGTCAGCTAGAAAGCATTCACCACATCTTATCCTTGGACTGTCAATGTAGGGACCGACTTCCCGTGTTTAGGAAATTGCCAACGCGTCTCGGAAATGAAACGTAGCTTCCTATACAGCGCAGTGACATCAATGTACGTCATACGTCATACAATTGCTTTCTCTCATAATTTTGTGTTAAAATATTGCATGCGACACAAAAAACACTGCAGTTTTCTAACCTACTATCCGTCGGCAACATTTCCTCTGTTTAGGTTTAGATGTATGCTCCTATACCACGTATTTAATGATTACGTGACTAATTGAGGTGCCAGTTTAGAACGTGCATAGACTATGCCTCCACCTAGAGGTCAAGCTTGATGCTATGAGGCCACTTCACTGAATCATCATTCCATCAGTCTCATTTCCATTTTATCACAGAATGTTGCCTTAAGTTAACTGCACACAAACAGAATGACAACATACCTGAAATGTCGTTACAAGTAGGATAGGCTAATTATTAATGTAGGCTGCGAATACATAGGTCCTACTTTGTATATTTGCTATTAGAGAGAGAGAGAGAGAGAAAGAGAGAGAGAGAGAGAGAGAGCGAAAGCGAGAGAGAGAGAGAGCGTTTCTTCAATTGGAATGTGATGGTCCATTCCAAACACGACAAATCTTGTTACACTGCTCCAAGTATAGGGGAGGGGTTCGAAAGTGCTTGCAATGCTTTGTCTTGTTAAACACGTTCTCGCCTCCACCCATACAGGTAGGTCCAGGTGACCGTGGTGAAAACGCGACGCATGGCAACAAGGACAAGTCTTTGGTGCGGCATTGTCAAGAAGTGTCCTGCTCATTTTCAAATGTGCTGCGCACTAAGTTCTAGGATGAATATGCAGGCACTTGAGGGGGACGATGCACCGGAGGACTCAAACGAATGCCCAGTGTGCTACGAGTGTCTTTCAGGCACTGAGAGGACCCTGAGTTGCGGACATGTTTTTTGCCATGATTGCTTGGTCAAAACCCTGGTCAGCGTCAACAAGGACGGCGGGGTACTAAAGGATATGATTATATGTCCCATATGCCGACACATAACATTCCTCAAAAAATTGGAGGGCCTGGCTTCAGAAGGTACAGAAAAGGACGCAGAGGAGGGGCAGACTCTGGAGGTCCCAGTCCCCGCACCTACTGGAAACTTACAGTTCCAAAGCGCACGACGCGATTCAAGAAATACTGCACCAAATGGATTCAACTGGATTGTGCGACGTCTTAGAATAATTGTGGAAAGGTTAAACAGACACAGACTGATCAAACCCAGCCAAATCGATTCTCAGATTTTTATCATTAGTGCCCAAGGTCGACCAATGAAGGAGGAAGATACGCTGAGTGTTGTTACAGTGACCGTTCCACCCAACCGCAGGCAGCGGCGGCGACCCAAAATTTGCACAACTTCGCGTTGTTTGGTCGTGCTGCTTCTGCTGTTTACCTTGTTGGCATTGGTAGCAGCGACACTTCCTTGGGTTTTACTGGCGTAGACTATTGTGGACATTGGACTGAGAAGGCCGGCCGGCATAATATATTTATTTTTTAATAATTGCACTTAGACACAGAACAAACACAGTTGAACAACAAAGTACAAAGTAAAAAACTTCATTTATTTTGCTCATGTTTGTATATTTGTATTTTTATAACAAATAAAAACTGATGATCTGAAGTCAGCAGTGGCCTTTTGAAACCTGTCACTGATGTGTGTGTTTACATCATCTTGTGAGTGCAATAATGGAACTGTTGTGTAATTGTCTGGTTGCACTGCAATTTATTTAGTTGCTTCGTTGTTAGATACTATGTTGAGAGATTCGCCATTTTCCAAAGTTTCAGAGAGAGAGACTCTCCAAGTGGTCCGGTCTCCTTGACAAATAATTAATGCGTCTCAGACGTTTAGGAGAAAGACTAGCAGGTAAAGATGAGCTGGTCTGGTAAATTGTTTATTGTAAGGAGATACACTAGGTAACCAATGGTATTGACTTACAGCAGATTGCACACTAAGGCCAATGACTTAATGTTGTGCTGTTGTATAGCACATGAGAAAGTGAAGAATTATTAGGCCTATCCATGATAGATCATGGAGTCGGTGCTAAATACGTTCATTATTGTTTGACAAACAAAAAAGTTGACAGTCAGCAGTGGCTGAAATGGTTTGTTCCCATTTCCTTGACAACAGGGAGGTGTGTGCGTATGGCTCAGCGTTTCCTCCTGTCACAGGTGTTCGTCTCGTAGTTCCTGTCCTGCTGGTTGTATCTCTGTCAGTCTATGCTTCTCAGACGCCTCTTGTTCTCTAGTGGGTTGGGATAAGGAGGGGAATGACAGTGATTTTAAGTGAAAAGTGATTTTAAGTTAATGACATAATTGGGACACAGAACCCACAGGCACAGTGGATAACAGTGGATGGGCAGGGTCTCATTACAGAGGCATCATTAACTTTCATTTGAAAAAATAAATAAAAATCCACTTGAAACTTAACAGCCTGAGGTGAATGATATGATTCAAAGCTTAAAAGACAGCTTAATTCACAAGATGAAAAGGGTTGCAAAAGGAGTGGGTAATGTTACAGTATAACACCATCATAATATACACTGTATAAAGACAAGTGATTTTACCTCTCAATACCTTTGACGTTTGACAGATACCGGTATTGATGGCTATAGAGCCCTTCCCATAGCAGCAAAACCAGTATCACTGCATTCACGGCAAACCTTGTGTCGAAGTTCCTCCCGAGGAACCTGACTATGACTCATCGGCGACAGAAATGTCCCATTCCAGCAGATCACGACACCCGACACCGAGTCAAACAACAGACGGACCAGGTGGGATTATAAAAAATGTAGAGTTTAATATATATATTTATTTCTGACATTCTGATAAGGATTGCGGTAGGCTTCACAGTACACACTGTGTTCCACTTGATATGCTAAGCAGAGGAGGAGGGAGTGGGGGGTGTGGTGGGCTTGCCAAGCGGCAGGTGTACAGTACACTGAAAGCAGAAGAGAGGGTGGCACATCCAGGGACAACATCCAGCCTGCATGGTCAGTGTCCTCTTTAGGACCAAAGTCACATCAGCATCCATCGTCTTTACACACCGTACTGTATAACACATTGCATTAGGTTTCCCTTGAATTGCTCATGACTATCCCTAATAAGACGGTGATCAACACGAATCATGGATTATCAAAAGTCTATCTAAGTGCATGCATGACATTGTCACATTTCCAAACCCACCCAAACAAAATGTAAACAATTGAGCTTTGTCTTAGATCTACACAGCCTTGTTGGTATAGGGCGTGCGGAATTGTAGTTGACATATTTAAGTTTCTGTATTAAAAATGTGATGATGTGTATTTATGAGAACTGGGGAGTGTATATGATTCGGGTCAGTGTGGCTGAATGCGAATGTTTCTTCTAAGAATCATTCATCGTAATGTGCATGTGAACATGTTCCGAACTTCCTCCAAGTGAAATGAATGTCTTCATATTCTTATGGAAAAAGAGATTCACTTTCATGTTTATCTCAGCAGCTTGTAGTAAAAATGTTGAACAGCTCATGAATGCATGCTTATGGGGGAAAGTGAATAACGTTAGGATTCACAAACGCATTTGTACTCCTCAATATCAACACTGGCCTAGAAACTCCTGTCCAAATCCTTAAGTTATACGAGCACTCATTCATATTGCCAGTAGAGGGCGCTGACTCCCATATTGGGATGATCAACATCATGCGTTCTCAACGGTTCCTATACTGTCTACCTTGTTTGATATTTGGGCGAGTCACATTCAATCAACACACCAAGACACCCCTGCTTCCTTCGAAACAAAGGTGTGAATCAAGCACAGAAAATAAAAACCTCTAATACACACAATATTTGCTATTCGCTTAGAAAACATCAACAAACATTTTGAGGGCACTTGCAATTGTCTCCATATAATCACCACAGCTATCAACATCAAATCAATCACCAAAATCTTCATTAACACACTGAGGCATACTATGTACTATTTGGAGAGTGGTTGTTCTAGAATGTCCCTGAAATAAACACAAAGAAACAAGAGAAACCTTGTGATTGCTATGGAATAGAAATGATGGCTCTTTCTGTGTGGAGGGGTAAGGAAGGTTTAACTCGAATTTGGAACTTAGGGTAAAAAGTAAACAGCTTAATTGCACTTTGATTTGTTTGATCAAGTCCTTTGACAGTTTGGGTGCATTTAGAAAAATGTCATAGTGGCATCTGTTCTCTGCAGCAGAATGAAGAAAATAGACAAGTCTATATCAACTATACCAGCTGTTGAAGCTTGGCTCAATCTCCAAAGATCTCTCTAGAGGGACATGCAGTTTGTTTAAAACTCCCGTAGGAATTTCCTTTCAAACATTTGGTTTTCCGAGCACAACCGTAACTGTTTGTGTCGATAAAGTTCCTTGTCAGTAACTCTTCGAGACTTAAATTCAAAACGCACCAAACGTAACTAGAAAAACTTTATTGAAGTACAATAACCTTTCTTCCTTCATATTGCTGCAGCATATTTAATGTCCGTTATAGCAGTGAAACCTTGAGTGTGAGACTGACAATTGTGTGCGGGGACAAAAATAACATCACATCTTTTATCATAGAATTTTCCTACACATGATAAATATAAGCACATATATTAATATTATGTATCGTTAAGATTTGCCTTTACATTTGCGTTCCTTCTCAGATTTATATACATAAATATATGTACAATCTTTGTATTTACACTAGCTAGTCCGAGGTTTCTGAGAATGAAGCACTTGAACAAGGTCAGGAGAGAGAATCTTATGAACCTGCAGGCAGTATGGTCAGTGTGGAACCTGGTGGAAAGATTCAAACATTTCTCGAAGAATAGTCTATCTGGCAGGACCTTAGATGTTACTCGCAATCTCTTCTATCTATTAAGATGCACACTGGACCTTGAATTCAGGGATTTCTTATCAGATTGCTAAATCATTGGCCAGTCTTAAAAGACATAATTTGCTGTGCATCTTGGTCTAAAGAGATAGCTGCAATACAGTATGAACGAATGGACTAACAGATTACATCCTATTCGAAAGACATTCTCATACTGTGCTGGTGAAAATATGTGCGTGACCTTTTAACCCTGTTCAAATAAACAATAAAGTGACAAGCTATGACTCGCCAAATCGTATGAGCCTCTTGCTTCCTGTTTGTCACCTGACATCTGTGAGCTCTGAATGTCTGAGAGAGGCTGATCAGAAGAGCTGGGTGGATGTACTGCGGGAGGTTTCAGTGCAATGACTCGGGGTTATACATATCATTAAGCATGCCCCCATCGGACCCAAGCCCCACGGTGTGCAGAAGACTAGGATACCCTGTAAAAATGGACCACTCTCTCGAAGCCAGAAGACAGTCGGGCTGGATGAATTTCCCTTCCGGGTCAGCCGTATCGCGTGAGAACCTTCTGCGTATTGTCCTTTGATTGCATTCCCTAATAAGGCATAAAACAAGAACCAAAAAAAGAAGGAAAACCAACGACACCCAAAAATACGGCAGCATCAAAAGAACGGAATCGATAACGAAGCGAAAGAAAATACTTAACTTGGCATAATATTCCTCTATATGTCCAGTCTTCCCTCCAAAGGCAACTGTTCCTCCCCTATGGCATTTTGGTGCGTTTGTACTCAAGTCACATTTACGTACTATTAGCTATATTGAACGACGTGTTTTCCTTGCAGCCTTAGCAGATGTGAGGGAGGGTGGAGTCCTGACGTCAGGTGGGCATGGATGAGGCGTCCTCATGTCCCGGGGGGGACATGGGGCCCCGTGGTCCCCACAGGAGCCCGCTGGGTGACAGTATGGGCAGCTGCAGGGGGGTGGCAGCCAGGTGAGCTGGGATGTCAAGATAGGTCATAGGTCATAGGGTGGTGCTCTGACCATCCTCCTCTTGGCCAGTGTCCCCCTCTGGAGGGTCTGCCACTGCCAGGGACCTCCTGCAGGGGCCCCCGCTGAACTCGTCGATGAGGCTGTCCAGATTGACATTGAAGGAGGGGATTTCATAATTGAAGATATCTAATGGTAAGCATGAAGGTGGGGTGATTGAAATGGCGGTGGTGGTGATCATGAGCATGGGGAGGAAGATAGGGTGTTTAGGAGCATGGATGTGATGTGAAAGAAAGAGAGCAGAGATCAAAGTCAGTTGCTTGAGTTTGAACCCAGGGTGCCAGGCAGATGTTATGTTGCTGTTTGAGGGAAGCGGCAGATTAAGTGCGGTTATCTCTGACACATTCTACACAGGGATGTTGTCGTATGTTGTCACTAAGAATACATGTCTATCAGAGAACCACGAGACGGCTTTAAGCGTGTCTCCAGTTCTGGAGAAGTGCCTGGAACAACGAACTGTTACTTCATTTTTTGTTCGGCTGAATTCAAACGACGGTACTTGACTTGACTGCACAATGACACAGCACACGTTTACGACAATGACCAGATTATTTACCACAGAGGCAACGAGATGTGCGTGGAACTCTGTGACAAATGGCACCGGGACACCGAGGTGAGGTTGACACTGCACAGTGAGTATCTAGCTCATGGGTAGGGGACATACTTGTTCTGTAATTGAGTCTGCCTGAGAAATGGCGGCACCCGGACAGCACAAATAAGTAGAGAATGATGACTACCCCTGTGTAAGAATGAGATGGAGCGGCGCAGCGTCGTCAGGGGGAGCAGAGCGATGGGCCTGAAAGGGGGCGGGGTTACCTGTGACACCCCCCCCCACTCTGGTAGAAGAGGGGGGGGGGAATGAGTGGATGTTTGTTGGCATTGGGCTAGGACGGGGGTGGGGTGAAAGGACGGGGGGGGGGTTTAACAATGGAGGAGCACCTTTTGAAAGCGACGGCGTCTGCAATGTGAGCTCAGTGTGGTGGTGCCCTGGGAAGTCCTTAAGCCATGCACGCTGATGTACAGTAAGACCATGCAGAGACTACGCTCAACTGAAGTCGTGGAGTAGCAAAAGGAAGACGGACAGAGAGGGATTGAGGGAGAGAGAGAGAGAGAGAGAGAGAGAGAGAGAGAGAGAGAGAGAGAAGAGAAAAGAGAGAGGAAAAAGAGAAGAGAGAGACAGAGAAAGAGCGAAGGAAAGAGTATACCGAGACAGATAGTAAGAGTGAGAAAGAGAGTCATTGAGAGAGATAATAAGAGAGCGAAAGAGGAAGACAGAGAGAGCATGAGGGAAAAGAGAGAGAGAGAGAGAGAGAGAGGGCTAGAAGTACACATGTTTGAAGCAGGCTGCAGGAGACCCCAGAGGCGGCCACAGCACCAGAGCCAGGCGGGTGAGATGAAGCGTTTGCACTGGCGGTCTCGCTTACCCTAAAAGTCCCCCTCACACTTAGCCCACACTGAATGCCTGGCCTCACACAGCTGCGAGGTGCACAATAGCAGCAGGGGGAACAAGAGAGTCATAAGTATAACAAGAGTGACAGAAGGACTGGTATTGACAGAGAACACCTCATATCATCACATCACAGACAGGGGGGTTAGTGTAACGGTATGTCTGGCTCAACCTGAACTGTGTCCTGCACCCCCTGAGAAACACAGGAGAGTCCCGGAGCGTGTGTGTGCGTCTTACCTACCGTCGGGGCCACAATGAGAGACTGAATAACACAGATACACACAGAGCACGTGATGACATCTAATGGGGCACTGTCGCACAAGCAGGACATAGCTATGCTTCTCTGATGTTTCCTGACATTACCCAGAAACATCGTCACATAACACAAGCGATGAGCACGTCTTTTTTGTACGTCTACGTTTCGTCCACCAGGCGTTTGGAGTCTCGCGGGGGAGACATTCTCACAGGGCGGATCGTCGATCGATCGGCGAAACCGCGTTTGACATCGTCTACGGAAACGTCGGAAAGAGAGGCGTGTCGTCGGGGGGGGGGAGTGCTACACTCGTCCCGCGTCCCCGTTGGACAGAGCCACGGCCAGTCTGAGAGAGGGCCTCTGCAGGGCCACCTGTGGGGGGGGTGTCGCCGCGGGCTGGTGTTTACCTGTGGACATGCTCTCCCCGGGGGACAGTCCGTCCAGGAGGCCCTGCTCCGGGGGCTGGGGTCCCGGGGGGGCGCTGGGCGGCTGCGGAGGGGGCAGGCTGGGTCTCTGCCTGGGCTTGGGGGCGGGCCGCGACTTGGTGAGCGTCCCGGTCAGAGAGGGCGGGGAGGACAGGGAGTGGGGGGCCCCACAGAGGGGCGTCTGCCCGGGGGAGGACGCTAGAGCTTGCCCCGGGGGGCAGGCCAGTCCGTACGGGGAGGGGGTACTGGGAGGAGTAGGGGACAGGCTGACCGGCGACGGCTGACCTGTGGACTGGTCTGACATCCCACACGACTGGCTGTAGGGAACCTTGGGCGGGACAGGAGCCAGCTTCTTAGAGCCTGCAGATAGACGACACAGAAGCAACACTCTCAGACACACGACAGATGATAATATGGCTCATTTCTGGTCATGGTAAGTACTGAACACGAGGCTACTGGGCCACTCACCTTTGCGCAGCGTGTGTGGGCTGTGCTCCGTGGAGTGGGGCGACTGGCTGCAGCTTTGCTGCCCACCCGCAGGGGGCACCGTTGGGCCTGCCACCTGCACACCCTTGTGACCAATCACAGGCGAGAGCTCTTTACTTTTCAGTGTACTGAAAGAGAAGAACATGTGTTACTGCTCGCACAGCACTGGGTCTGCCATGCACTGAAATATAAAACGTTTTTAGGACTGCTATTGGCATCACAATCATCAACACGATCTTCTTCGTCATCATCATCATCATCATCATCATTATCACCACCATCACCATCATCTTCCTCACTGAATATCATCGTCATCCTCCTCGTCATCATCCTAATCAGCAGGGGTAACTTTCAAAACGAAAAAAAAACAACCTTTTCACTCATGGTGGCATTGAGTGGCCACAGTGGACCTGCTGCATACTCATACAGTCTGATCACTAGCTGCTTCTCCCTCTCCGTGGTGTGTCCAGCTGCAGCAGTGCTCCTGGCTGCAACCTCCAATCTACCTACACTGCACCTCCTCAGGGCTTTGGGTGCCCAGAACTAGAAGCCCAGAGCTAGAAGCCCAGAGCTGGAAGCCCAGAACTAGAAGCCCAGAGCTAGAAGCCCAGAACTAGAAGCCCAGAACTAGAAGCCCAGAACTAGAAGCCCAGAACTAGAAGCCCAGAACTAGAAGCCCAGAGCTAGAAGCCCAGAGCTGGAAGCCCAGAACTAGAAGCCCAGAGCTAGAAGCCTAGAGCTAGAAGCCCAGAGCTAGAAGCCCAGAGCTGGAAGCCTAGAGCTGGAAGCCCAGAGCTGGAAGCTCCAGGGGACAAGGGGGTCTTGATGAGGGACCATGGAGGGAGATGGGGGAAGGGTGTCATCAGGCAGGCTGGTTCTGAAACACTGACAAACAGTTGGTCTAATGGCTCATGCTGTCCTGTCCTGTCATTCAGCCCTGCCACTGAAGACTCATGCTCCACACACTGGACAACAACTCCACAGACGCAGTCTGGTGGACAGGCCCTGAAAAACGGCCCTGCTGTGGGGCCGCGCGGTTTTAGAAACGAGAGTATGTCTGAATGTGTGTAGGCGTTTGTGTGCGTGTTTGGCCACACAGTGCGTGGTGTAAGTGTGACTCACACGGTGAGCCGTGGGAGACGTAGGAGTCGAGCTTCCGTAGACGGCCAATGAGGAGCATGGATTTAGAATCCATTCCCAAGGCTTCACCAACAAATGTTTCCTAATCTATGAGTTTAATATCCATCCTCCTAAATTCCGAGTTTAAGACTTGTGTCCACTAAGATCAATACCACCTATCCTACCAAACATTTTATAAACGTATTAATGATGCCCTTCAACTGCCATACGTGGCACTCATCGTGTGTTTCTTGTCTACTCTACACCAGGCTCTGCACTCTGAAAGCCAGTAACATCCTCAGTTGCTAGGCAACCCCCATGAGAGGTCTCTCGCCCTAGGCAACGCGAATGTTACAGAATCTGAGACGTCGGACTTTGAAAGAACAGCCAAAAGGAAAACAGGAGCCAGCGCAGATAAAAGGGGAGCAAGGGGCCCGACCAGGTCTCTGTGGCGGGGGCGGCTGCCTCCGCACCGGCCCCTCATGGTGGTGTGTGGTAGTTACCTAGTCAGTCTGGGTCCTCTCTCTCGGGCACAGGGACAGGCTGCCCACGGCGGGGGCGCGGACGAGGGGAGGCTAGGGGGGTTGCCAAGGGACAGGTCGTGGCGCGTCAGTACCAGGGGGGTTTTGATGTAGAGGGGGGAAGCGGTGGGGTCGGGCGGGGGGCCATGCGACACGTCGCCCGGCGGGCCGTGCTTGGGGAAGTGCAGGCAGCTGGGCTTGGGGTTCGAGTTGATGTCGAGCGAGGAGGAAGAGGAGGAGGAGGAGGAGGAGGGAGGCGGGAGCGGGGGGGTGAAGCCGGACCAGCGCAGGGGGGGAGGGGGGGAGCCGGGGGGCTGGGACTCGGGACCCGGGGCCACGGGACGAGCGCAGGGCGGGGGTTTAGGGTAGAAGTGGTGAGGAGCGGGGTGGCACGAGGAGGTGGGGTAAGGAGGGGGGCGGCCGGTCCTCCCCCGGGGGAGGGTAGACATGAGAGGAGTCCGGCCGATTGGGCGAGACGTCGTCTGAGCTGTAGATATTAAAAGAATAAACAGCACAAAAAAAGAAATAGCTCTAGTTGGTAATTGAACAGGGAGACGGATTGGTGCGATAGTGGGAAAACTTGTTTAGGATTACTGTGGTGTGAGGTTGTTAGTTTGCCTATCGCGAGCAAAAAAATAAATAAATAAAAGAGAAGCAATTTTTTTTTGGGTGCGGAAAGGGCGGGCAGTGGCTACCAAGCTTAGCACACACTCAGCTTTGTGAGGGAAAAAATAACAAGCACAAAATAGCGGAACAAAGGAAAACCATCCAGATTCCCAAAGGAACAACACAACATCCACTAGAGTTCACTCCCTCTGTGATCAGCTTGTGTCTGCACACTGCATGGAGCTGTCATGAGTCGTCCGTCAGCCCAGCCTATAGCAGGGCCAGAGCTGAACCACATGACTAAGCAGAAACCTCCCTTAACCCCTTTACTACGTAGGATACTACTACGTCATACAGAGTTTGGTTTGGTTACAGTTGCCTCTGTCAGCCCAGGCCAGTGTGAAACAGATACAAAACCCTTTCATTGGCTGAAAGAGCCACAGGACAGGAGAAGAAGCCAGTCAAGCCAGAAGCGTTCGCTCAAACACTTTTTTTTTGCAACACAGGCGGAGCCACGATGAGGTGATTATTTGTGTCAATCTGGATTGAACTATCAATACTCAAATGGTCAAAAAGTGGGTTGGTGTAAACACAAAGAGAAAGGCCGTAC
Organism: Mallotus villosus; assembly: GCA_903064625.1. NCBI lineage: Eukaryota > Metazoa > Chordata > Actinopteri > Osmeriformes > Salangidae > Mallotus > Mallotus villosus. The sequence goes on from CAEFZP010002634.1 coordinate 14,545, forward strand.
AGCCAAAGCAGAAAAGCCACAGCACACTCATGGGATAGTTCTTATCATATGCAACATAGGATGTCAACATGCTCAAAGGGGAATCGGTATGAAGCTAAGTGCCATAACAAAAGCTCCCGGCGATTTCCAAAATTCCATTGTCGACTAATAAAACATAATACAGCCCCCCTCTCAAAACGAAAGCGGTTGAAAACTCCCCCTTTAGAAATGACCTTCGAGTGACATCCACCAAACAATAGAAAACGAGGCTGGGGTGAGGGGGGCAAAGTGAAAGGTGACTGCGGAGGACCATGTCAGAGAGAGAGAGATGCCGGGGGGAGGAACGAGAGAGGGAGCGAGTGCCACAAACCAAAGCACGCGGTAGGAAAAAGAAACAGGTGAAAAGTGAGACGGTGTCAACCGACCCTAAGCCGGGGGGTCAAAGTCACCCGCCGTTGATGAGGATGATGACGATGGGAGGGGATGGAGGGAGTGATGAGGAGGGAGGGGGGAGGAGGAGGGGTCGGCTCTCCCTCTGGCGGTGACTTACCCAGCCCTGTCCCCGGGCGGAGGGGTGGGGGAGGGCGAGGTGGCCAGCTCTCCCGGACCCTCGGGGAGGAGGTTGTCGGCTGAGCCGGGGCCCTGCAAGCCTGGAGGGGTGGACGACGTCTTCCGCACCAGCGTGGACGAGCCCTTGCGGGACACCCAGTTGGTGTCCATCACTCGCACGCCCATACTGGGGACACACACACACACGCAGGTGACGCAGACGTGAGTTCACTTTACAGAGTGGAGAAAGAGGAAAGGCGAGAGAGGGATCTTGAGGGGAGGAACGGAAGACTATACAATACCTCTGGATCTTCCTAATGCTGCGTTGAGGAGGCAGAGAGAGGAGGAGGGAGTGAGAGAAGCTGACCACACATCAGTGCAAGCACATTTAACAAGCCCAGGCTCGAGGGGCCACCGGGGGCAACCTGGTGTGTGTGTGTGTGATGGAGGCATGAGATCCATAGTGACAGGGAGGGGAGGAGGGGGTGTTGCAGAGGTGAGGATCTGCCAGGACAAATGAGCAGCCTGCACTCTCCTAAGGAGGGGCAATTAGTGGGCTTGTTTGTTCTCATTACGCCAGCTTGGGGTGCACATACACACACAAGCACGCGCACACACACACACAGACACAGACAACGGCCATAACTTTCCCCTTGAGAACAATGGCCTGTCTCTCACAGGCCCACGATTACACGAAGTGCTCATTAGTCCAAATGGATAACTACCATCTACAGCATGGCTCTTTCAGAGAGGGAGCTGTCGCATGAGGTGAGAACACGGGGTGGATTAGAAGCTCTACATCCCCTTCTGTGTGCCTCCTTTTCAGATCACGCTTTTCGTCCAGGTGACTGAGGGAAGATGAGACAGCCAGGCTGAGCTGAGTGCATCTGTGTGTGTGTGTGTGTGTGTGTGTGTGAGAAAGAGTGCGAACGTGGGTGTTTTCTCACAAGGGTCCGTGGGAGGAATATCTCCCGATCACGACGAGCAACCAACGCCGCTCCATCACGGGCCCTGTTACCATAGAGACCTCGCCCGTCTATTCAAATGAGCAGCGTTTGCATTCCGAGGATAGCTGCCTCTCCGGAGTAACCGATCATGGCGGGGGGAAGTGGACGGGAGAGTGATTGACAGGAGCAATATCCACTGTTGAGACCTTGGACTCCCGAGTTCCACCGTTACCATTAGCATGCCTGACTATCACGCTGTTGTGTCTTATTTTCCTCAAGGTTTATGTATATATTTAGGTTTACATTTTCAAAAGGAAACCAGCGGGCGAGCGAGTACGTGTAAAGCAGGGGAACGGAGAGAGGGGAGCAGAGAGAGCGCCCTGGAGGCCGCCAGCCTGCGTTTAGCCGCCTACCCGTCCTTCTTGTAGAACTCCAGCATCATGTTGTCAGTGGCGACGCTGAGCGGGCGTCGGCTCTGGTCGTGCAGCTGCTTGCGCTCCGATTGGTCAATGTCGGGCGAGGGCATGGAGCTGTAGTTGGAGTTGTGGTTGGTGTGGATGGGGCTGCCGTAGCTGCCCGTCAGGTTAAACTCAATCTCTGTGGGAGGAGCACGGACATAGCAGCAGAACGCACTCAATCGACACTTTCCTCTGCCGTCATCACAGCGCATTGTGTTTTTCTGTGTGTGTGTGTGTGTGTGTGTATGCGTGTGTGTGTGTTTGTGTGTGTGTGTGTGTGTGTTTGCTCACCTCCAGGGAAGAACCAGTCAGCATGCTGGATAATGGGCTCAATGATACCCACGATCTGAAGGGACACGGTGGTCATCATCTCGGTTATGTTCCTGGGGGGGAGTCAACAGGCGCTCGTCAGAAGCTAACATCGTAGCGCTTAGCACAGAAGTCCCACGCAGCAGCTCATCTCAACGGTGGGAAACACGCTCGATGCTAAAACGCTACGGTACATACGCTTCAGAGTGAGTCCACAGCAGGTTGGGCCCCAGAACGATAGCGATATTACCGGGAGTCATCTTGTTCGAATCCTGGTAATCGGTTAGCTTCGATAGGAACTTGATCAAATATCTGATTCGAAAAATGGAAGACAGACGTGTAAACAGCACACAGAGCGGCCATGGCACTGAATCCGAATCCATTCTTGAGCCACACAAGCCCTACCCCCTGCAGGTCTCTGTTGGGTATCAATATTTCAGTGAGCGTTGCCAAAGGCGCTGTAACCCAGATAGGAAGTTCAAGGCATGCACAACAAGCACGACCCACACACCACCCACACCAGAGAGCATTTAAGGCACATGTAAAACATCTTCAAGTGGACCTGCAAGACTCTTGTGTTTAAAGTGTGCTGGAGTGGGTGTACTTTTCTAATGAGAGTGGTGTTGAGAGCTCTCTATTTGACGTCGAGAACAGCATGTTGTTTGTAGATATCTTAGGTGTGAGTGCTGTCGTGTGCTTTGAGGGTTCTAAGATGAGGCCACCAAAAACACACCGGTCTTTATCCCAGTGATGAACAGCATCTAAAACAAGTCCAATCTGAGAATAAGTGTTTCGGACAATGTCGAGTACCAAGCCAAGGCCTCTCAATGTCAGGTCAATGAAGGAACTGCTGGTTTTTAATGCATCACCCACGATAACTGGCAGCTTAGTACGTGAATGTGACCTATCATTGGCAAGGCCAGTATGACTAACCTGAAGTTGTTTAAATTGTCAGTTGGTAGTTTCTCGCAGGCCACCAGCAATGCTTGTAATCTCTTGTCCATATCCTGAACACTGGAGGGGACAGAGGCAGGTTGTATCAGGGTCCGTCATCGTAACACTGACAGACTATTTGCAGAGCCCTTTGTTACGTTTCAGACAACTCTTCTCCTTGACGAAGCATGTCTGTGGTGAGATGTTGTGGTTATTTAGGGAATGATTGCTCACTTAGAGGCCTGGATCCACTCCTCGTAAAGTTCACTGGCCATCAGAGGCTCTGGGAGCTCCCGGAGGTATGACTTCAGAGCCCCTACGGAAGGAGGGGGAGAGAGAGAGATAAAGAGAGCGATAGAGAGAGAAATGGGGAAAAACAAGAGGGTGGAGGGAGAGAGAGAGAGAGGGGGGGGGGAGTGTGTGTGTGTGAGAGAGAGAGAGAGAGAGAGAGAGAGAGAGAGAGAGAGAGAGAGAGAGAGAGAGAGAGAGAGAGAGAGAGAGCGAAAGTGAGAATCTCATTAGGCCTAAGGGGAGGTGTGGTTTTCTCTATCCAGAACACTGATGAAAACCTTCCTCTGATGAGGAATACTAAACATTCTCTCAGCCTGTGGTTACTCAAGACTGATGGTGGGCAGCAACATTATGAGAGAGCCTTCAGCAAAAAATTATGTAGGGCAAAACTCTACTAGGTCACTTGACAAATGGTATGCCAGACGCAGCTATGCTGAGCTGGTCTGTACTAGCTCATGTGGTAAAGATATCAGGAACGCGTGAAAAGGAACCTGGAACAGGAAGAATCTGCTTGATTATGTCGACAAAACCTCCCCGTTTTCTATTTTCGCGTTGTTTCTATTGTGGAGCAGGGCTACGTGGAAAAACAAGAGTCTCGTGGGTCGTCGTCATGGCAACAGGCACGGGGAGAGGCGCGTGTTGCGCGGGCGGGCGGGGGTTCACCTGCGATGGCGTGGGGGTCAGCGGAGTACTCCTGCACGTCCATGACGCCGCAGTCCAGCGAGGCTTTCAGCTTCTTCAGCTTGGACGCCGAGGGAGCCACCCTGAACAGTCCCTGCGCGCACCACAAACAGGAAGGGGGAGAGGAAGCCATGTCATCCGGGCTTCGATTGGGCAGAGCCGGCTGGCGCTCGGCTCCAGTGACAAACGCCGCGTGGGCCGAGCGAGAGACTGACCTCCTCCTGCATGCCGCACTCCAGCAGCATGGTGACGCAGGCCTCGATGGGGAAGGCTATCTCTCTGCCGCTGATGTTCAGGTGATCCTCCAGAGCTTTGCCATAGGACGGCTTCTCCACCCACGCCTCTGTGGCACCGCACAGCAGTTAGAAACACACACACACACACACAGAGAGACAAACAAACACTCGCACATTCACACACACACACACACACAGCCACCTACGCACGTACGCAGCGCCAGAGCGCCAACGTGACTCACCCTGGTGGGCTTTGATTTGGGGGAGGACGCTCTGAAGGATCTCCAGAGACTTCCTGTGGTACTCTGCCTGTATCTCGATCAGCTGTTGAGGGACACAGCCTCTGGTCAGTTCTATACGACCGCCGATCCAATCGGGTGTTCGATTCGTGACGCATGCTTACCGTCTGAAAGTAGTTTGCATAGTCTATTTCTTTGGCCACAAAATTGTACATGTCTGCAGACAGCTGATCCTGTGGGGGGGAGGGGGGGAGGGGGAAGAATGTCAAAGCAAAAACAAGACTTCAGAAATCTCAGCTCGTTATCTCATCGCCCGGAAATGTCGGCGAGATACGGCTGTGAAACCGTTATTGAATTCAATCCTGTTTGCATTATGTCTGTTCCTTCCTTGTGCTTAGAAACAGTCAGACTGGACTGTGTCTGGATCTATGACTCACCCTGCAGATCTCCATCCGATTGGCCGCCTCCTCCATTTCTTCACGGAGAGCGTCGGCCTTGGCCCCGCCCGGCTGCAGGTTGCTAGGGTTACTGGAGGACTTGGAGGACTGGTGGAATCTATGGTGTAGTCACGACAGAGTTTGTGAGGCTTAACTACCACAGATCTAAGAGGCCTGGATGGGTGGTAAGAACATTGTAGAACCCCTGCCAACCCATGCTTTAACCTATCCAGCCCTTTCAAATCTGTGGACAGGAGAAAGGGCCGGACACCGCCCGCGTTACTCACCTTGTCCTGGCGGAGTCCATGTCTAAGACTAGCTTAGCTAGATGTTTCTCTGTTTCTGGATATTAGGGAATGTCCACCTTGGAATAACCATAGGAGATGAATGTAAGACTGAAATATTGACTGTATACCAATCATTTGACCACAAGTTCATGAGATTTGATTGATTTGTTTATCCGAGTGGCATTGACAGTTAATGTGTTTAACATTGGTGGTGAGCGTCTGTGTGTTCACCTCAGCCAGCACATAGAGAGGCTCCACAACATCTCGCTCTATCTGGAACTCAAACTGGATCAGCTCCTGGGCCAGCTTCTCCTCTGTCTCCCCGCACAACGTCAGCATCTTCCTGGGATGGGGACACAGCCAATCACAACGTTAGCTGGTGCCCGTGGACAACCAATGAGAAAGCCTCAGAACAAGGACAAGGTCAGTGGGAGAAAATGACTTTCAACAAATGAACTGAATAAAAGGAAAAACGGCTTGTGTGTGTGTAATTCTATAAAAATGACTCACGCAAGCAGGGAGTCGTCCCCTAACACCGAGGCTCCCTCCACCATACATTGTGCTAGGATGGTAAGTGGCAGCTTCTTCTACGAGAAAACAGATTATTTAGCTCAATCCAATCATATACATCCCATTACCTTACTAAACCGTTCCATAATACCAGCTTGCAGCATCTAAATGCATGATATCAGTCGGGAAAGGCACATTGCTACAGTACTGCCTAATGGGACGGCTGTTGGAGAGGTCCCTACCGATGGAGACTTGACGGATCTCTTCTCCACATCTGCTCCCTGTTGACCCTGCAGGCAGGCGGTCAGCTTTTTGTGAGTGCTGTGGGTCACCTGTTTGACTAGATCCAGACGTTTCTCCACCTATTTCGGGGGAACAAACACACCAGAATCATAAAAAAGGTCTACCGGGATTTATTTTTTTTAAATGACAGTTGCGAATTTTGGCCCACACACACTCTCTCCTGGTTATCACACCGAAGCACAGCGACAGTATCACACCTCTAATCTCGTATCGTTAACACCTCTCAATCCGCCGGCTCGAAAAAGGACAATTTCACAGTCGCCTGCGTGACGGAGAACGGAACATCTGACATACTGGCAACAAATACTTTTGTACTCTTAACTCACCTGCAAAGGTCGTCGCTCAGGACCTCTGTTTTCTCTGCCCTGGAAGTAGAAAAGAGTGTATTAGGTCAGGATTGAGTGGTTGAACAGGGTTCAAATGACTGAAGAAGAGAACAATAAATAAAACCCCCCGAAGGAATCTGCGAATTAGTGTGACACGCGGTGACAGTATCTTACGAGTATCTTTGTTTCAAGTTGGAGTCGAGCCAAGTCATTTGCACTTTCAACTGGCACAAATCCAACACAAATATCTTCTTTCGGCACCTTTTTAGATAAACACCTCACAAGGCCAAAAGAGTGACTCCCTAGTCCCCAAGCTCCACGCAACCCCCCCCGTCACTGACCCCACCGAACCTCCCTGACGACATCTCACAACAAGCGCGCCTCTGAACCTCTGGGCCTCCGATACATCCTCTCACTCCTGCTGATTCGGAATGACTTCATCCTCTCTAAGAGGGGCCATGACGGTACATAGAACCGCTCTCAGCCTCACTGGGCCGTCCTCCGCTCTCAGCCTCACTGGGCCGTCCTCCAGATCAAATCCTGCGAAGCCAATATACCCGTAGAGGACAGCGCTGGTCCCATAGGACAGACAGGGAATCCACAGGTGGTCGTTGGGTTCAATAACACGATTAGCAACGGTTTGCAATGAGCTCAGGCTGACATATATGCAATACTGTAACTGTGTCTCATTGGTGAGGTGGGCTGTCTGGGTTTCAGATCAGCATATCCACAGCTACAAACAGCCTCTGCCAAACACTCACTGTCTGAACCCTCTCTTCCAGATGCATAGAAGACCTCTCCCATTTAGACTGAGAGGTTCGCGAATCTGTACCGTCAAACTGAAAAGGTACTTCAGAAGAGGTTGCAATCATGAGTAATGAGGTGGATGACAGGCCAGCGTCACGTCACCACCACTGCCGGATAGATAATCTGGCTTTCATTGGCGCAAAACAGACCGAAGACCACACCTTGAGAAGGCTCCGACCGAGACAGATTACACGGTGTAAATAATCATTTCATGACCTCGGATGACACGAGTGGGCAGCGTTTCTGTGTGTGTGTGACAGTGTGTGTGTGTGTGACAGTGTGTGTGTGTGTGACAGTGTGTGTGTGTGTGTGACAGTGTGTGTGTGTGTGTGTGACAGTGTGTGTGTGTGACAGTGTGTGTGTGTGTGTGTGACAGTGTGTGTGTGTGTGACAGTGTGTGTGTGTGTGACAGTGTGTGTGTGTGTGTGTGACAGTGTGTGTGTGTGACAGTGTGTGTGTGTGTGTGACAGTGTGTCGGCACATTTCCCTAAAAGCCCCGAGGCCATGACTGCCTCATGTTTCAAGTCGATAAATAAAATAATAACGGCGGTAATCGGCATGCTGTTGAGAGCAGATTCTTAGTGAGGGGGACAGACTGTAATATGGCACAAGCTCCCGTAGACAAACACAGAGGAGGACGTGTGTGGCCAGTGCTGAACGGGGTTCTGGAGATGTGTCTGAGGCGCTCTCACGCTGAGGCTCCGCTCCCCCAGCCAGGACGCTGGAGGACCAGCCCGGGTTGAGCCAATGGCGTTGGGTTTGAGCATGAGCAGTCACCAATCAAGGCCCAGATGAAATGAATCAGTTGGAGTAGTGAAGGGACTATTATGATATAACAGAGCACACCACTGGGTGCCATAGTGGAACCATGGCGTGTAAAACAAGGAATTTCAATTTAGCCCGATAGTAATGCTGGAGCTGGAATAGCAGTCTCAACATTTGCATTTGATGTGAATGGATGGCCACGCTGACTGCACATTGCATGTTCGACTCTTAAATCTTAAGCAGTTAACATGAGCAATTCATTTCAGTCATTACTTTCGTGGGCACAATAAATTGTGACTTGCTATGAGCCAATAAACCTAACAACGTGTGCTGGAGCAGGATGGATCACTGACAATCCATTCACCTCGTATCACTCCCATGCACCACGGTCTGCCCAGACATTCAACAGCCTAATGACCCTGCCCAATCAGAGTCCAGGGCAAAGAGGGAACGTCCTGGAAATGGGATTCTGGCTGAATAGGCACTGTAGCCTGTCTGACATGGCTCGTAGACTCCTCCACCAGCCAGCCTCTCTCCTCACTTCCCCTCCCTGTCTGCACAGCTACTTCCAGGTATTGTGCCCCGACCAGCTCCGGGCCATCAGCAGCCAAATCAGCATAATAGCCATTATGTGTCATTTATTTAAGAACAAAATGAGACTTTATCTCCGTGCTGAACAAGAGAATGGGCCTACGCAGCCAACTGTTTTTGTCCTTTTATTTGACCAGAAGCCCAAAATACATGGAAAACATCAATTGTTTTCTTCTCCTATTCCCTTGTTAGATTCCTTCAGGAGCCTAAAATCCATCACTCACTCGGTCAGTAGACACAGAACTAGGTCTTTAATATGATCATAGATTCTGTCTCATGCATTGTTATAAAAAAAATCTGTAAAATATACTTTACTTATTTGTTTTATAACAACAGTATATACAACGTAACATTGTATATACTGTAGAATATGAACTGTTTAATCCTCCCCTTTATTTCTTCATCCATGTTCTGATATTGCATACGTTAGAAGCGGTCGAAGGGGCTTTAATAATGGCAGTGATGAATAACTCCAGTTCCAGGGCCAAGATGTCAACGTAGAGCCATGGGAACTGGGTCATTCCATGTTTGATTCAATCTAATCAGAACCAGCCTGTTGGAAAACTGCTCAGTGTAGCAGACTCTGTGAGCGCCGGAGGGAAAGGAACAGAGCGAGTGTGCGGGACAAAGATACAGTGTGAAAAGGCAGCCAGATAGAAGGAGAGCGAGCCGAACCATCGCGGTATGTTGTCGGGGAGTGTGATCGCATACGATGGCCAACGCAGCGGGGACGCAAATAACCCCACACCACCCCAGGTTTCCAAACATAGCCAACCTCCAGTGTTCTTCGCATGTCCTACCCCAACCCCCCCCACACACACACAGCGTACCCCACACCCCACTCTGTTCCCTCCCAGCAGAACGGGACTGCGGAGGCCGGGGAGTGTGACAAACGTTCCAAACTCCGTGTGTAACCTAGAGGTGTGCTGAGCAGCTGGGGGCCTTGTCAGCCAGCGTCCTGGCCTACGATTGGCCGGCGGAGGAGCCCACAGGGGACCTCGGCAGCTGAGGGACTCCAGCGGGAGGAGAGAGCACAGCTCTGCAGCACAGATGGGGAACAGCAGCAGCAGATATGCTAATAGCGGGGAGGGGGGGGGGTGCTCTGCAAGGCCAGCAGAGATGGATGGACCGACTGGAGGAGCCTCTCTGTCGTGGCCTCTGATGAGGCGGACCAACGAGGCTGAAGGACCGCTGCGTATGTCGTGTGCCGTGTCAAGAAGGAGGATCTGTGTGTGTGTGCGTCTGTGACAAGAGAAAGGCAAAGATGGATGAAGAGTGGAGAGAGTGACACAGAGAGAGAGAAAGATAGGGGGAGAGGAGAGAGAGAGAGAGAGAGAGAGAGAGAGAGATGAGAGAGAGAAGAGAGAGAGAGAGAGAGATAAGAAAATAAAGAGAGAGAGAGGGAGAGTAAAACATAAAAAGAGGGAGGGAGCAGAGAAGATAGATGGTGGCCTAGTATTAACAGTGCACAAGACCCATGGACAAAGCTGCAGCAGGAAGTCTTGCTCCCGCTAATAGCTCGCGAGGGCTCGAACACAGTGGACGACATCAAAAGCCAGCCTTTCCAGTGACCACCACCTCTCATGAGGTCATTCCCACCAAAGCATCAAAGCCCAGCCCAGATCGGTTACAAAGACAGTCAGACATCCAGCACTTTGAGCTTGTTTGTTTTCACAAAGAGGAATTTCCTCTTTGGATATCAGTGTCTGACTTAATGGGCCTATCAAGGCCAGCGCTGTAATAAGAATAACACAGCAAGGGCTGAAAAACAGGAAGTTATAGAACTGCTTCCTCCTCTAGAATGGGATGCACAGTAGGGGGATATGTAGTCTCTGAGTGGGACTCGGTGTCAGTAGGCGTGTGTGTGGATAGAGGACTGAGAGGAAGGTAAACAGGGGGTTAGTGTTGGCAGTCATGTGGGCGGTGTGCTCGGCGAGATGGCATGGGACGCTGGGAAAACTGCACCAACCATCTGTCACTTCTCAGGCAGGCATTCCTCCACCTGGGCTTTCTGATGACTCAATGCAGACACACACACCCACACCACACACACACAGAGAAAAACAGGCATGGAATACGAAATGTGTACTGTGCCCACCTGAACTGCTCGACTCGGCCAATTCACCACTTCAAATTAGCGGAGCTTCAGCAGTGTTCAAAGTGCGTCCAACGCAAACACAGAGACGCTGGGGACCGGTGAATTAGTTGAGACGATATAACAGAAATCGTGGAGCTTCGACAGTTAAGTGTTAGTGGCGTCGACTCCAATACGGATAAAGAACTTGGACTGATTCAGTCCACGGTCTGAAGGGAAACCACGTTGACAGGAGGTAGACCTGGGAAGGTTTTTTCCACTCGGTCGCCTTGACGTGGCCGCCCCCTGCTCCTGGCCGCCCTCGGGGGAAGGACAGGATGGGGAAAAAGCGGAGAAAGGATTTCTCCCGTTGACGACCCAGCACACGTGTGTTCTGTTGTCCGCCACTCCCTGCACGCGTGTGCGGCACATCGTGATGACTAAAATATCTCGCCTAGTACATGTGTGTTCTAGAATGCATCTCATTTCGGGGGAACGCAAATACAGACAGCCTGGTGTTCAGGCCTCCGGCAAAGTGCATGGCTTATGAAAACATGAATAATTCATGTGAAGATAATCAAAATGTGTCTGGTACGGCCTCCCCGGTCGTGATGAACATCTTGGATTGGTGCCCACGCCAGCGCTCTGATCTTGAGATCCTTGCCACCCAAAGGAAGGCCTTTGTTGGGAGGTCCCTCCGAGCCAGAACCCGGCAGTCCTGCCCCAGCTGCCTGCGAGCCTACCCAGCGGACCTGGGCCTCGCTGGGCCTCGCTCGCTGCTCTGACGGGGGGAGGGTAGTGGAGCAGCACGGTAGCATGGAGCCGCGGAGGGACAGGGAGAGGGCCTGCAGGGCTGACGTCCGACCGACGGGCGTCCACACGGACGTTGTCATGCAAGAGAACTCTCCCTGACTACCCCGTCATGGAGCACATTGTGTGTGTGTTTTTTCATGCCCTTAAAATCCAAGACCCGAATGGTTTCTCCCAAATGATGAGTGTGAGGAGAGGGCACACACGGGGAGAGGCTGCTGAAACAGAGGAACCCACTTACTGTAGTTGTCCAGTAAACTAGGTCACAGCTCTGTTAAGTATGCAAGAATAACTGTGTTAAGCGCACACACATAAACACACACTACATACACACATGCACACACACACATACACACACATCCGGAGAGAGCCTGCAGCTAATTGAACCAGCATTTATGGTTTGGGGAAGACAAGCATGAGTTTGTTCAAATAACTTTATGCATTATGAATAAACTCAACAAAATGCAATAACTAGACTATCGTGTTTGTCTGCATATCTGTGAGCAAATATCAATATTTGCTATCAGCAGATTAGCATCTCTAAATTGTCATCAGATCTTTTTTTCTCACACATTTTGCTCAATCATTAATTATGATTTAACAATAACTGTGTTGCTGATCGGTGAAACCTCAAACGGAAATGAGCTGGATATGAATACTAAGAACATTTGACTGTTACCAGGCAACCAAAGAAGGGGACATCAATCAATCTAGATTAGTGTGAATCTAGGGAAGGGTGGGCAACCTACCCTTAACCAGTGAAATCTAGATCTTATCTTCAAATCTTATCTGTTGAATTAGAAACAAACAAAGCAAGAATCCTTTGGGAAGTGAATACTTTTGTACTTCTGTTTTGTTTCTTATTTGTCGTTCCTCAATGGAAGGAAGCAGGAAAACATGGAAGGCCCCCCAACACGGAAAACTACAGTGGTGAATTCAAGCAACACTCTCACACGCTTTGTCCGCTTGTCTACCTGACAGAGTCAGAGCTGCCTGCACCAGTCACTGGCTGGGGGCCTGATCCATGAGATGCAGCTCAGTCAGGCCCAGAGGTCACTTCCTGTACGAGCTGAGATCATGTGGAACAGACTGGGTAACCTCCCTAGCAACGCAGACGACACACCACAGCCAACCGAGGCAGCCGTGACAAACAGACCCACTTTAAAAACAGGTTGATGGGAGGAAAATGAAAACAAAAGCGCGAAGACTCGACCCTGTCCGTCTGTTCGGCCACATCTGTTCTTTCACCGTGTCATTTCCTCTCAAACACACCCTTTCGATTTGCGCTGACTTCACAGTACATGTGCGGGTCCTACTTTACTTAGACTTTCAGTTAACAAAACTCAGTCCCACAGAAGGGGAACCGTAGTCTCCCATTACATCATACATCCTTTGATGGTCAAAACGCCCCATTCACAAAGTCTCATTCGAACAAACCCCCTTGTACTGGCCTCTGGTTAGTTCGAGTTTCACTGGAGTGACATGGTGGGGTTCTGGGAAGGCTTTCTGCACCACAGCACTGGGATACTGGGAGCGACAGGGCTGAAACACTTCAGCAACATCTGTGGTCGTTTAATGTTGTCAAACTGCGAAACGTCAAAACATTGTATGACACCATAACGCTATGGAAAACATCAGTGTGGGGGACTAACAGCTTATTACGTAGTCATAAAAAAAAACACATCAACTTGTCTTGTTAAAATAAACATATAGGACGCTGTATAAAGCAAATCTTGTATCGATGTAAAAGTCTGTCTGCGAGGGTTTGAAGGTGTACGCATTCTTCTGGCTCCATCAACGCAACGTTGTATTTCAGAGTTAAAGCACTGAGCCAGTATGAGGACTACATCCAGGATGATTGCTCCTCCAGAGATCTCTATACTGCTGCCCTTGCCTGCTGACATTGAGAGAGGGAAGGCACAACGCAACAACTCTGGAGGTCTACGGTCTTCGGTATCTCAGCAGTCTCTCCCACGGTGCACATCGTCGGTCACAGTGAACATGGCAGGGACTGATAACCACCCGCACACACAGGCAAACCTACCCTCGTGCAACATTGGTGGAACCCTCTACAGGTTTCGCTGAATCGAACTCAAAGAATAGAAATCTCTTTGTCCATTATAGCTAAACGAAGCCAGTGGATGGAGGTGAGAATAATATGGATTCAAACATTCGTCGTAATCCTTATTAACCCTAACCCCACGCCCACCCCCAACCGATCCACATTCAGAAAAGCAAAACGCACACCACCACACTCAAAGTCCCCATATCTACACCCCCCCCATCTCCTTCTGTCTCTCCTTCTCCTCCCGTGTCATACCAGCCTGTGTTGGGTTTGTCCCTGTGGAAGCCTGCCTGTTGTCAGCGAGTCGTCATGAGGGGCTAGCCAGCCTGCCAACTCAGCTGTAACACATTCCACCCTGAAAATGCGTCAGAGCGGAGCGAGAGAGGGGCGTAGAGCGAAAGAGAGAGAGAGAGAGCTGGAGAGACCACCACTTCTCTGCCAGTCTGCAAATGGCTGCTATTCACTCATAATTGCATATTGTAGCTGAGTGAAGATGGCATGGACTGGTGGGGAGGGAAGGAAGGAAGGAATTGATTTCTCACACAATCACCACTATTATCTGCAAATGGGGCGTTGTAGATTGGTGCAATGTGTTACAGAGGGAGGGCTAAGGTGACCCTACCCAGGAAAACCAATTCTCCACAGCTTACAATCATCTCGCAAGAGCTGATAACAATCCATGAACAAATACCATTTTCTACTTTTGCACAATGGCAATGTAATAGATACTTTACAGGACATCTTATTTCCAAGCCGTGAAGCAGTCCTCTGTGCAGTAGAGAGCTGACTTATTTGAGTGGGCGTGTGTGCTGTGCCATCTTTTAAAAGATTGTCCTAGACCCAGATAAGGCCTGGAGATGGGGGAACAAGAGAAATGGGTCATGAGTGAAGAAGAGTGGTGCTGAACTCAATTCATCTTTCCCCATGGCATTCCATCCAGTGTATCTGTCAAAGTATGTGAAAACAAATGAGTTTAGCGTTGCTTCAGTTTCGTTAATAGCTCTTTATGAAATATGAACCTGATGCAATCCTGTGGTGGAGCTGCAGTGTCCTTCGGTCTCTCCCAGTTTGCTTTAGCATCGACCAGTAGGGCTTGTTCCCCTCAACCTACACAATATGCATGGCTGCACAGTCTCCTAAGGAGCCACTGCAGAGCTGAACTCGGATTGGTCCAGACAGCGGCCATGTGACCTGCAGCTCACCAGCGCCAGTCTCAAGGAGAGAACCGGAGAGATGCTGACACAGCACACCTGCCCTACCCCCTCCCTCCCTCCATTCCACCCACCTCCCCCTCCTCTACGGCCCACTCTCCCCTGGCCATTAACACACTTCAGACCATCACTGCATAGGGGGAGGTGCCATCATGGAAGAGATAACGCTGGCCCATAACAATTACCTCGTAGGACAGAGTGGTGGTCTCTCCGACCCATCCCATTTACTCCACCAAGCCACTGACGAGATCTTATTCCCCATCTGCAAAACACATCGAGTTCAGCAGAGAGGCAGAGTCGGATAGCCAGGGCTTGTGATTCCCAGCAACGCAGCCGAGAGTCGAGAGGGTCAAAAGATCAAACGCGCCGGAATACCTCCTACCTGACACCCTCGTTGGGCGAGCGGCAAAGTGCTCTCTTTGATTAGCGCGAGAGCTTGAGTTGTATCGTCCGTGAAATGGAAGATATGAGCATGGACGCGACCCTAGTTCCGAGCGCCGTGCATCGGAAAACAACATTAAAGGATGAGTTGTAAACCCGCCGCTTAGACGTGAAGAGTACCGTCTGTTTAACAGATCACGGATGCTGTCACGTTACCCAGATATGTGAATCGAAGCTCAACAGGAAACGCTGATACACACCCTGAGACACTCAGTGGTGTGAAGTGTATCCAGTATTCTCTGTGGATGCGTACAGCATGCATTAAAAGCATGACAATGTTCTCCGGGGCATACGAGAATGTGTAGTGACTCGTCGGGTTTGTGAGGAGAGAGAGAAAGAGACCGAGGACATGCAGTCGTAACATGCCAGGCGTCCTTGTTGTGTAAATGCCGTTTGTTAAGACGCCTCATTAATCGACATGCGTGCACGCGTTCGCCCGGCTTCCTCTGCTGATGCTGCAGTCCTTGTGAATAACACACACACAGTCACACACACGCATGGGCAAATTAACACACACACACGCACGCACACTGTACATACTGTAAGGAATGACCAGGAAGGTACGAGGACATCCGTCACACACACACAAATAAACACACACATAAACACACACAAAAGCTACGTCTTTGGAACATGGTCTTTATTCTCTTGTGGATAAACAGGCGTCCCCTCCTGAAAGGACACAGCCACCCTTCCTCTTGAAGCAGACTCGGTCCGCTACAACCACACCCAGTGCCTCTCAACACCACCTCCCTCCACCAAAACATGAATGGGGAGGCCAATAGGTTCTATAAATAAACAGGAAGACCACCGCAAACAGGCGGGAACAATGTGACCTTTAAAATGTACACACACAGATATACACACACGCGCAAGCTTGCATATACTGTGCAAATACACACAGATACACCCCCCCCCCTACACACACACACACTGTGGGAGACTCTCATTTTCCTCACAGGTACCAATGAATGGAGATTCATGAGGAGTTTCATGACGAAGCAACTAACTAATGGAGAATGAAATACCTGACTGTCACTAGTTTTGATTAGACCTGCAGCAGGTGAACATGCAGCAGCGGGGTGACTGAGCTCTATGACGGGGCACTGTACCGTTTTCAAGTTGTTACACTGATCATATTCCTCCTTTCAGTCCCTCGAAAGCAGATTTAAATGCTCATGACTGGCCCGGCCCTATTACTATTCTTAATTAGCCGTGACTGTCTGTTTAGGATATATTTCGCTGGTCTTTGGAGTGGTGATATCCAGCCCAGTATCTATTTACCTGCGAGCCTTCCTTCCTCCCTCCCCCTCCATGCCTGCCTGCCAGCCTGATGCTTGCCTACCTTCTTACCTGTCTGCTATCTGCCTGTCTCTCTCTCTCCCTCCCTGCATGACTGCCTGCCTGCTGTCTGCCTGTCTCCCTCCCTCCTTGTGTGACCGCCTGCCTGCCTGCCTACCTGCTGGCCTGAAGAATAGCACAGTGTGCGAAAAGAACACAATATAGGCTGCACACACTCACACACGCAGAAACAGGCATCCATCAACACGCACGCTCAGGCACCTACACTCACACTGCTGTACTCATCCATCCACCTACATCCACGTTCCCACCCACACACGCGCTAAACGATTCACGCGCACTCACACAAAAAGAGCATGGGCAGAAGCTCCAGCTGATTGACACCTCCCAGATGCTGGCCAAACACTGGCAGTAAAGCTCGAAAGCAAACACTGGCTGAGGGATCCACCTCCCATTTCTGCAAGCTCACAACAGCACAGGAGCTAATGACCCAACACCATGTCCTAATCTCCCAGAATGGAGCAGGATGGAGCAGAAAGCACCTTCTGGCCTTGAGAGAGGATGCCTTCTGCATGACAAGATGCTTTCCCTGTCAGGTGAAAAAAACAGGGCGAGATAGGGCGGGGGCCGAGTGATACACACATTCCAGCCGAGCTAAAGGTCAGAAATAACATATCCCTGCTGTAGATGTGAGAGCAGCTCGTATAGGCCTACACGAGTGCAATAGAAGTAGGTGAGATTCGTGTTCATAACGATTCATTTGTGCTTACGTGTGCCACAGGAAATAAGGGTGAAGATGTAAAATCGTGTGGCCTTACGTTATTTAGTTAGATAAATAGAATAGGACCACAGAGAACATTAACAGTATGATTTGAGGACTGAGGCGTCTAGGGAATGCGTAATGTTTAGAGACCTGCAAGGGTGTAGGTTGGCCAATGTGGATGAGTCGATTCAGGTAGAATTCATTTACTAAATGCAGAATTATTATTTGCATTTACCCAGGTCTATATTTCAGTTATGTTGCATCCAGCGGGATGATGCTCTTTTCTTACTACAGCTAAAATTACCTACTGCGTAATGAAAACATTGCGCTTTTTCAATTTTCATCTCACGTCGCAGACTGCATCCGTCTGCATCAGCACATAAGCTATTAGGACGGTTGGTAGCCTAATAGGTTAAGATAACAATCACCAGGATGGCCTATTTAAATTGGGACATGCGTTTTCACCTGTGCTTATTGAATGATATTACCTTAGGTTGCATGGGGTATTTTTCTAGCTAGTATTCTGTCAGGCTGATTATCGGGGCATTGCGCTTGAAGGCTACCTATGCGGTAATCCAAAAGCGTTAAGCAAAACTAAACACAAGGATTGGTTATTATCTTCAGCTCGTCAACCCTTTTCAAACGCTTAGCAAATGCGGGGATTATATTAATATTACCATTTAGATTCTAAACATATTTGCTTGGTCATTTTTCAGATACTTAGCAGATTTGCAAGCTTTCCTACACTCTCTCACTCACTTGCAAAACACCAGGATAATAGACAGACAGCCGGTTTCGCTTACCTGCCCACCGTTTGGTTAGCGAGCTGTCGCATTCGATTGAATTGCTTCTTCATCTTGTATTTTCTGCATTAACACCTACACCAAAAAAGACTCCACATTTTTTCTTGACATAACGGCTCGTGCAACGCAGCGGCACAAGTGAAAATCCACACCGTCACATTTTCCTTCTATCATCGCAAATGTCAACACCTTTAAATGTTTCAAATTATAAATGTTCACTGCGTTTTTCCATCCACTTTCGTTCCATACCCTGCGCAGAGATGCTGAACCAGTTCTCCGCTATGGGCACTTGGGCAGAGTGACAGCGTGATGACAAGGAGCCACAGCGCAGCAATGCAGTTTGGGAAATGTAGGCTTTGAAACACCTACGGCGATGACACGCCTGCCCTCTTGTCTCAGTCACTCACAACCGTATATTTAACTGTCAATGTCTGTTTTTATTGGACGGGCATCCTCAAATACTAGAGACTCAAATAGTACAGTGCTGTCATACATGTAGGCCTACATATGATGTACTGTAGGTTGTTATTAAATATATGTTCCGATATCGTACACTAATAATGAGTGTACGATAGGTCTATTTAAAATGTAGGTTGTTTATTTAATCATTAATTAACAGCTTTCAATTTGTGAAATGAACGGTTTCGTATCTGAAAGTGACATCGGCCAAAATGTAACTACTGCCGTCATCTAGTGGTTTCTTTACGTCAGTACTTCCTTATTTTACAATTCATCTGTGATTGTGGCATGTGTGTAGTATTCAAGTTTGTCAAGCAGTGACGGCAAGATGGTCTAAAATCTATTATAAAGTCTACTTTTCTCACAACTTTAATTGAGTTAGATTTCCCATGTGCCTGAATTTCTGTTTCAGTGTTGACAATCCTGTCCAATCTCCAGCAGGGTGCAGTCTTGTCTCAAGACTTCCATATACCTCCTGACCTCAGAGTCACTGTGTCATCTCTGTGATCCCTGGGTTTTCCAGTAGATCCTACTGTCTGGCTATTTATTTTTAGATCATAGTGGTACGCACATACTCTCTCACTGCCTCACAAGGGGGAAATGTAAGTTTATGTCTAAACGGAAATATAACTGTCATGTTCTACCTTGAGGCATCTTGTTAATAACAAATGCAAACCTAGAAAATGCATTTGGAAGTGTGTGAATAGGTGCAAGGGTGGAGAGAAATGTGCACACTGAAAAAAGAGCAAGAAGGTTATATAAGTACAAAGACATTAATGCGTGTATCACAGGTTCTGTGTGTTCAACCGTGCTATCTCACCTGGAAAAATGTGTACAGTGTTGATACAGTGAAAAAAAAACTTTCTAAGCTTTCTTGCCTAGACTCAGCCCCCCAGTCAGTGCTGCCTATGTTTAGCAACATACAGTCCATTAAGACTTAATGGGCTAACAGGTGGGCTACCCATTGTGTCTCCAGGCCTTCAGAGGCCTATAGGTAAGCGATACTGAATAATGGCTGCAACCCGGGCCTATCACTGAGGCCTCATTAATCTCTGTGGATGGAAATGGAGGGGGATTCTGGAGCCTTGATCTCGACCCCCTGACCTGGTTGGCTCATTTGTTTTCATTAGTCCCTCCCATCCCAGACCAGCCGCCCAGTCCCAAACCAGACAGTCCAACCCCCTACCATGAAAGCATTTCTGGAAGCCTCGCAGAGGGACCTCTTAACATCTCCCCGACCCTCCGAACCTGCTGTGTCGGACAGTCTCTGGACACATCTAAATCAGCCTGGGTGATGTCTCACATCCGCAGGCCTGCCACAGAAACTCTCTCACCCATAATCCCCACAAAGGAAGTAATGCCCTCTCAAAGAAAAACAGGAAGTCCGTAGAGGTTCAAGGGTATATTTCAAGGAAGTCCAGCTAGGATAGGTAGTGAACCACATATAGATGGCCTTCGTGTAATTTAACTGTCCCTCCATGTGGTCAAGGTAAACACACTTGACAAACACTCTCCAAAACAACATTGTTGCTGAGCCTGTACCACAGTGATGATGATTCATCATCTGCCTTCCTGCTGTTCATGTCGACCATATTGTCCTGCTACAGGACAGCTGGGGAGTAATTAGCTTTCATTACAACCATTCAGCTGGAAGGCTAATGAAGCCCTCTCTCTAAGGCCTGTGACCTCTGACCTCTCCTTAATCTTGCCGACCCTTGCTGCCACCCCATCTTCACAGAGGCCGGCTAAACATTTCTGAGACCTCAGAGATTTCCACTGGGATTATTCCTTAGGTTCTCTGCAGATTCGTAAACCTTCATTCTTTTTTTTACTAGAAACAATGTGATGCCGTGGCTAGTGTTGGAAGTTTGCACAGAACACATCAGGACAGGAGTGCAATAGGACACTTCAGTCTAGGGTCACGACCCCAGGCTAGCTTGAAAGAAGCATGTGGTCAGCAGAGTCAGGCCGGGTTGATCACCTGACACCGTGCCAGTGTTCAATCTTCAGACACACAGCATCCTATTACATAGATCAGACACCTTCGCTATGGGGTCTGGGGTGGGACCGGTCTTTGGTCTGTCATTAAGGAAGTGTAGTATGTTTATTAAGGGGCCTCAGATCATTGTTGTCCACTAGTCCAGAGCTCCTGGGTGTGGCCAGTAGGATTGTAGATAGAAAGAGAGAGAGATGGGGGGGGGGATGAGGGAGGGAGAGAGGGGAAGAAAGAGGTGCACGAGAAGGGGGTTGAGAAAGAGAGAGAGAGCATGATCATACATAGTCTAGGTGCTAAACCTCAGAGCCAGCGCCAGACTGGGTGTTCCATTGTCGGGGAGCTGAGCTGAGTCCATAATGGTCACAAGCACCAGACCTAATGAAAACGTTGGGACATCTGAGGCCGAGACACATTACAGGTCTCGACTGCAGGGCTCTTTCAACCTGCACCTTAGTGGGTGAAAATGATGGGTAGACTAACACCACAGTAAACACAGGTCTGAGGGATAGCCCTGTAGCAACCCAGAGTTGAGGCACTCAGCACTCAATCCCATTGTTATTTGTACTGGTTTTACAGTCAGCAAAAACACCGTAATAACAGTTTCCACTGCCAACAGGTTAGGTATTATTTTGAGTTTAGCAGACAGGCAAGGTGGACTTTTTTCACAGAATGCATACTGAGAATCATGCTGAGCTTGATGCATTGGAATCAAGTGTTATCCTTAATCTTGAGAATCATACAAGGTTCCACCTGTCAGAGTAACTCAATAGTTTAACCAGCCTGTGTTACGTGCCTAACAGCCCACTGTATCCAGCAGGCTCAACCAGCCACAGTTTGTGCAGCTACATTAAGCTTCCTCGACTGGCTCTCTGGTGATAATTGGTTCCTAGGGTGTGGCTGTGGCGTGCTGGTGGGTGACTGAGCGCTCAGGTGCGTGTGAGGCAGGAATAAAGAATAATTGCGTGTAAGTAGGCCCCATGCATGCGAGGTGTCCGACCACCCTGTATTGACTTGCAGACAGACCGATGATGGCTCGTGTTGAAGGCTCCTTTGTGTGCTCTTCAGCAACAACGGGCACTATTCAGAGAGCCTCGACGACAAGATGGGATTAGAACGCAGTGTTTGGGAAACGCAACATATCGTGGAAGAGGGTTCAAGATGAATTGGAAGGTTGATTTTCGCCAGGTATTTAGTGATGGTTCAGTGCTGAGAAGGTCGAGCAACTTAAACGTGACAGACAATCCAGAACATTCACTCGCTGACTTAGATCCACCGCAGTCCACGATGTCCCAATACACATCCCTGCTTAAAGATCCAGGCTGCACCCAGAGCTCACTGGAGAGAGAGGAGGGTCTACTGTGGATGTAGGTAGAGGCAGCCCTGGTATCTCTCTTCTCCGAAAAACAGATTCAGCTTGAATCTACAATTTATAGCACGGTAGCTGATGGGTCAGCTCTGCTCTGGGCAGGGAGCCACTGGTGATAGGCAGATTTACCGGCAGGATATCACAGCTGATTGCTCTGCAACCAGGAGAAACACAGGATGTAATGTGCAGGATGAACATTCACTGTAGCACCCCTCCCATGGCTGCTTCCACCTACAGTGTAGGAGTAATGGCTCCCTCAGCTCTTGTTTGGCAATCCCGCGCTTGATATCTTTGTAAATGGAAATGACTCAATGTAAATCTTTGAGTCATGTGTGTTTTGGCTAAATTGGACATGCATAGATGGATAAATCAAACGTGCTTGATGCCTAAAATCCCTATGTAGAGTAAAGTGCATATTTGGCACGATGTGCGAAATCAAATGGCCTTAGGAAGTCTGGAAACGATTCATAACTATGTTTATAATGGGCGACCTCAATCCCATACAGTTTGCCTACCTGAGAGAACAGTGCTGTATAATCTGGTTTGGTACATCGTCTACTCCATTTCTGACTCTGCCACAGTATGTGTGCCGGCGTCAAGATGTTTCAAAAAGTAGAGGACGGAAGGTTGTTCGCTGAAAGGCTCTGACTCAGTCTAATAATCAGTTGCTGTTGTTGTTGACGTGTGCGGAGGAATGCAGGACTCATAAGAGCGGAGGGGTTTCAGTGCTGACCTCATTTCCTCCAGCCCAGCCTTGAACTCCATTAGGGCCTGTCCGCAGCCTGTCATTTACACGGAGCCTCTTATCATTGTCTGTCTTGTCTCCTCCTCAGGGCGGTCGACTCACCTCGTGGCCAAGTTCAGCTCGGTGGGCTGGCTGCTCCATGCGTGGTGTGACGGCACCCTTCTGGCAGACAAGAAGAGAACGAATATGAATATGACAGATAAGCCTGTCTGATTGGAGTGAGAATGCGTCAGTATTGTATTGTACAGCACTGAAGTTTGTCTGACAATGTTTCATATTCTTTTCATATTTCTGTTTGGTACTCCAGCAACACCATCAAATAATAGAGGGATAAAAAAAAGGTGTCTCAGTATTCCTCCCTGTACAAAATATCCCCCTCCCCCTGCCAGAGTTTTCAGACCAAGGAGGCCTGGAGCTTAGCCAGAGGAACCACACAGTCTTGTCATCCCGGCCCAGATGAAGGGCCCCAGTTCAGCCCTCTGGTGCCAAGGCCTCTGGGGAGGACCAAGGTGAGGCTGACAGCGCTGAGTCATGGGGGTGGATGTCGGCCAGGTTACCCAGGGTCAGCGTAGGTGAAGAGTGAAGGTGAAGGCCTGTTGGTGTGGAAGACAGAGGTGTATCCAGTGAGATTTTGAAGATGACTTTATGTTACGTTGTCTGACTAGAATCTTATGCGTTCATGTCTCTGATCTGGAAACGAAGGTGGTGGGAGAGGTAAAGCATGTGATGAATGTATGAATTAAGTCATGTGGACTATCATGTGTCCTCCACCCAGGCCAGGATTTGTCTTTGCCTCAGCCTCATACTCACAGGAACTCTGAACACTTCTGCTACAACATGAAACTGTGCAATCTAAACTACTATGGGAATTTCTGTGGCATGTTTTGTTCCATGCTACACAAATGCATTTCTGACTAATTACAGTAAAATGACAGAATTCAAATCTATATTTAAAAAAGGATGAGATCGGCTATACATTTCAACTATCTGGGTTACTTGATTTGGTCAACAGAATTATCAGAATGTGCAAGAAAACTTCAAACCAGCCTCAACAGACGGACATTCTGAAAATAAATGGGCAATTACAATAATGGATGCAATCAGTCATCACAACTTGATTGCAGACAACTAATCATGATGTCCATGTGCTGCCAGAAAAAAATCTTCAGTACAGTATGTCTTACGCAATTAATTTGCTGCTCAGTTCCTTGCATTTCATAACTAGATTAATAAAAACAAATTCTTCTGCCATATTTTTCTGGCAAGGTTGCCCAAGTACTGTAATAGTTTCAAGCTAACCTGATTGATTCGATGTGGAGTGTTCCATAGAAAAGGTTAAACAGTCAAATTCCCTCTGACAACAGGATGGTGAATAGTGGTTCAGATGTCTTTGTTGAAAGCACCTGTTCTCACATCAAATACGGGTTCGGGTTATGCCCCCTAGGGGGTCATCTGGTTTCCAGTTGAACTTGGAGGGTATCCTGTGCTGCCCCTGAACCCACCGCACAGGCATTCAGAACACCATGAAATCACCCTCTGAACTCTTGCCTTTAAAGTGTTTATGGGGTGTTTTGTTGTGACCAACTAGTATCTGTCTGTTGTGTCTTTACTGGTATGAATCCGTTTTATTGTATCCTTACTAGGATTAGTCTGTCGTGTTGTGTCTGTAACAGGATTTGTTGTGTCGTATCCTCACAGCTCCTTAGCGTTAGTCGGAGAAACACCGAGCCGTTTGGTGGATCTGATTTTCAATTTTCTCAAGTTCATCTTTCAAACCTGAGGTTAATGAGCAGCCATCTGTTGATGGAGAGAACAAGCATCTTATCAGGATTTGATCAGGAGGTGTTTTGCTTCTCAGGTCATTTCACACCGTCAAGAAAAAAGCATCTGACATCTGCGGTTTCACAGTCAGTGTTACATTCTGTGTGCATTTGTTGTGGGAAACTTCACGAGATCTTAGAGGAACCGTTCCTTCTGGTATATCAAAGAGAAAGAGATTGTGTTTTCCTCTTTTTAAAGTTTCCCTTATTTGGTAAAAAAGTTGTAGCAGACTTACAGTACATTGCAAATGTTCATACTCAAATTGGATGTGATGTTTATGCATCTCACATGCATGCAAAACAAACAGTCATTTTTTGAAAAGCTGCAGAGTATTTCAGCTGTCTTGCCAAATTAAAGCTCTTAGCTTGAGTTGATGTATCGTGTATGGCCTGTCGTTGCTAGTATGAGAAGGGGAAACCTGCCTGTCCAGACCAGTGTAAATTCTGTACTGCATACATTGACTTTGTGATCTTATCAGACGCACATTCTATAGACTCTCCATTAGCATGTTTATTCATATATTTTTATTGTCATTAACAATTAATTCCATGCTATATACAGTCAAATAGTCTTCCAGACATTAGTGTGTTTATTTATATATGTTTTCATATCACTAAGAATTGATTCAGTTATGTATACATGGTGTATATTTATATGGTCCATGCTGTGACAATTAGACTGACAGGGTCAGGTATTACTTGTGTTTGGACATGACCTGACAAGACTAACACCTAAGCTTCTTTAGCCCTCTAACCTGCAGTCCTTCTAGCTTCTTTAGCCCTCTAACCTGCAGTCCTGCTAGCTTCTTTAGCCCTCTAACCTGCAGTCCTGCTAGCTTTGGCTCCAGCACACAACAGACCTGTGGATCAGTTCTTCTCTACAGGATCTAGAAGGAAATCTGCCCCAGCTTTATCTATTCCTGAACAGGAGATAAGATAAATGGACTTTAGCCGTCCTCTGGAGAATTTATAGCCATCTTAAATTGGACTTAGTCAGAGCAAAATGCCTTGGTGGAGGTTTTAAGTAGCTAAAACGGTGTCTTGATCTGGTTCTTGGCCCAGCTAATGATCCCGTCATTACCGCGAGGGTCCTGCCCTTCGTGCGCTGGTCCCGCTTTGTTCCCAAAGCTGCTTGGGTTTGTTTACGCTCCTGAGGAAGTGGATGAGAATGAAGTCACACACCGGCTTGCTCTTGTCTAATCATCCTGTCATCTGTAACAGTCGTCACTGACATCTGGTCTACAGGGAGCATGTGTCATGCACGCACATGATGGAGAATGAATACCTACTTACCTAGCATGTGAATCACAGTAGGTAGTGAGGTGGTAAATGTCTCAAATTCACACTAACGGATATTTCTGTTTGTTAGGGGTTGACATCTGCTCTGTGCAAGGCAGCTGAGTTGACAGCATTAGGTGATAGACAGACCAGAATCTTAACAGAAGCGAATCCATAATATATGTTTTAAAGTGCTACCACTCTATGCTTTCCTACCACGAATATAATGATGATACTATACAGTACATTTGTAGACGCAGTCAGTGTTCCTGTTGAATGGGAATGTAAGTACATTCTCCATGGTTTACTGTAAATAGGCTTACTGTATACACACCTTTTATGTCAGAACTCAAGCATCGGATAAGTTTATGTGCGTTTCTACATTTGAGCACGTTTGTGTGTTTGATTTGATGTGTGTGTGTGTGTTTCTGTATGAGCATGCATGTGTGTGTCTATGTATGAGGTATTGTCTCCATGCATCATGAAGCAGAACAGACGGAACCAATCAGCACACATGGCCTTCCGGAACTCTGGACACAACTTACGTGTGTATGTCAGAGAGAGAGAGACAGAGGGAGATGGGGTGGGGGGGTGGGGGGGTTTGGGTATATGCCACTGTGTGTATATACGTGTGTTTGTGTGCAAGAGAGCTAAAGAGAGTGTGTGTTGGTGGGTGTGTTGGTGTGTGTGTGTGTGTGTTGGTGTGTGTGTGTATTTCAGAACCCTTCTTCCCCTCAGGTGTCTTTTGTTCCTTTCCACTCCGTCTCCTCCTTCTCCTCTCTGCTCGGCTTTGAAGTGTCAATCCTCTCCAGAAGGGAACCACGCAGACTAAAGGAAAACCACGGGAGATATGGGACGCATACAAGTATGTCTTGTTTTGATCTCATAACTCGACGCGTGCGTTGTTTGTACGTCTGCACGCATATGCACAAAACACAGGGGTGAACATGACACAAACAGACCAGGAATAACGTTGGCATGACTTTGCGTAAAAAACATATGTGGAGGGTAACAGAGGGAATACGTTTGATGGGATTAACCAAAGGGAGCGTGTGGCTCCCGAGGTGACATGGGACAGAGCACGTTGGAATTTGATATGGAATACGAGGTTAAAGACAAGAGAGGACTGTCTCCACCCATACTTCACAGCTCAGCTCCTTGCCCCTCCACCCCGGAGCCACACCGGAGGTCTTCAACAGATGGTCTCACCAGGAGGTGCACAGGTATCTACGGTACACTCTGCCGCACAATAGAACCGATAATGGAAAGAATGAATAACACACAAACAAACGCACACACACACACATCCATAGGCATACACACACGTACATATGCAAACATCATTTCTAGTCGTGTGAGACAGATAAGGGGATTAGTGAGAGGTGGCTCTGGTGAAGCTCTGACTGACATGGCAGCGCTGGAGTAATCCTGCTAATCCTGATGAACCTAGTGAGTGCTGGGGGTCCGGAACCCCCTGACCCCACCCTCAGTACCAAGACACACACACACACCTACACATACAGGGGCGGTTTTAGGCACGGGCGACCCGGGCAGCCGCCCGGGGCGGCACTTTTTCATGACACGTGGGGGGCGGCACGACCACTTATCATCTGGGCCGCGAAGCGGTTTTCCATTATTTATCATATAACTGTGTGGGGAATTGGCAAATTAGCGCCCCCTGCAGCTGCAGGCGCCCCTGCTTGCTAAGAAGGTGCCGTCTACAGCTCATGTGTGAGAAGGGGGAAGGGGGAAGGGGAGGGGGCGCGGGCGCGGGCGCGGGCGAAAAGTTCACCTCTGGGTCTCCCAAAGGGAACGGACAAGGGGGGTGACGGGGGGATCCACTGTAGGCTATAGAGCAGTCGTTCTCAAAGTGTGGTCCGCGGACCACTGGTGGTCCGTACTGCCCCCGTAGTGGTCCGCGACGGCCACAAGTAAATTATTGCGACATTTCTAACATACAACTCAGAACGAAGATACACAGTCAGTAGTAGCCTGAAAAATGGGCTACACACGTTCCGCATTCTGACATCGCAGCCTCTGCATGGGTTGTACCAGAGCCTCTCTGGTTGTACCATGTGAGGGAGTTATCCCCTCCCAAATAGAGATGGTTGGGTCCAGGCCGTCTTTTCTAAAAAGTTTTCTCAGATAGGCTACCGATTGCTGGGCCGAAATATTGTGCACACTGCCAGTGAGCGACGAGTCTGACTGAGGCTAATGGGGACGCAGTCTCACACTCAAATTGCAAGTTTAAACAAATCACAAAAATAATCGGACCAGCTGGCTAAAAGCAGAATTCCCATATTCCCTCTTGAAAGCTGCCCTGCTCGACTTTTTAGATGTTGAATTGACTGTAAAACTGTAAAATTATGAACTTTGTGACATGACGCGAAGACATGGCTGCCGCTCTACTATGCGGTCTGTACCGGGCGACATTCTCACTCAAATGTCAAGACTTTCGTGACCCAAATCAAAATTCTGATCCGACAGATCAATGGGGAATCGCTTTTTCTCTCTCAAAGGCTGTCCTTCTCTGACTTTTTGGTCTTTTAAATCTAACTATTTGAATGATCCGTGTGGTCCTTTTGCCATTGTAAATGCTATCCTTTCCCGGTTTTCTGAAACCTAGCTGCGCGCGCATCCTGAATGTTGGTAAACATGAAAGTGGTCTATTTAGTTAGATGGTCCGCAAGTTTTTATTTATTGGCCAAGTGGTCCTTGGTCTGAAAAAGTTTGAGAAACACTGACAATACTCTAATGCAATTAGTGGGCTTAAGTCAGTCACACCTCGACTTTCTTCCAAATAACGTACATTCATAACATTATAATTACAGGCCTATAAATCCTGCACGTTTTAGTTTTTCTGAATTGTGTGAAATGGCTAATACAAATAAGTAATACAGAACGATTATGTGTCACCAAGGGCAAGGTGAATTGGTTTAGTCTTAACTTCTGTACGAGTGACAGTGTTGGGGGATGGGAAATTTGTTGATTGTCGAGTGCAAAATAAGCACAGAGATGGACAAGAAAAGGTCAAAGCCGTCAGGTGCCCAATTTCGAAAAAAAAGAAAAGAAGAAGAGGAGAAACGAGAAAAACATAAAGGTATGCCACTATGTTCTCTCTGTATGATTACGGTATCAATGTCATGAATTAAGGGCTAATGTTAATTGATGGGTATAACTCTTACTTTTGTTAGCCTGCTATTATGCTGCCTATGCTTATACAACAATAATTCGGTTTTAACTCAACAAACACGAGATCTAATTTCACGATAAGATTGTGCTTTGCAACAAAACTGTTACAAGTTCAGTTATTATTTATTTCCATCATTTGGGTTAACGCTGGGCCCTGTAATTAGCCAACGGAATGTTCATATCTTCTGTAGGCAGTTTCAAAGACGAACATTTGCGTTTTGCTACAACTCTATTTCGTGACAAAGTATAGTTTACCAGTCATAACTTGAAGTGTGCCATGCATAGAATTCGAGGCAGTAACCAAGCAGCTTATTGTTCCTCCCTGAAAGATAGGTTAATATAGCATCTAATGCCAGATATTTAGCATGTAAGGCAGTAAGGGCATGTTTATTTTAATTTGTAATACATGGATGTTTTGTCTAAGAGTTATATTGTAGCCTGTGGTCTTTTGATGTCAATTTCAGGGGCACTTCTAAAATATTTTGGAGCATCCTCTGCCACTGGTCAGGATGAGCCACCCACCTCCCCCGCTAGACAGGACTCTGCTGTAGTCTCACTGCTTCAGGATGGGGAGCAGCCATCTACCTAATCAGCTACACAGGCCTCTTCTGGAATGGTCTCGTCCCTTCAGGATATTTGTATTTGTATATTATTCTTAATATTTTATATTATTGTATCTCTGCTCTTATTTGTATATTATTCTTAATATTTTATATTATTGTATCTCTGCTCTTGTTCATTTTTTTCTATATCTGATTGTATATATTGTTGCCACTCTTATGTTCTAACTTATACTGTGTTGTGTTTCTCTTTACTTATATAGTTATATTAAAAAAATAAAAAAATAAAAAAAATATATTTTTTTTTGCCAGCGCGCTCGGAGGGGGGTCTCGCCCGGGGCGTAATTCCATGTAGAACCGCCACTGTACACATACACACGTGCACGCACGAATACAAGCACACACTCTCCCTCTTCCTATGGTCTCTCAGGTCATAAATATATTGTTGCTACCACAGGCCCACAGTAGCCTCTAATTGTACTATAGCTATGCCAAGGTTTTATGACTCCTTCTCTACTGGACTGGTTGGACAAAATAGCTATTAGGTCTACTTCTGACAAGCGATGTGTAGTGGGCATTCAAACCGGATCCACAGGAGACGACCGGACATCTGCTGGCATCGTGACAAATCTTTTCAGAGTCGTGCCCGCTGTTAAACTATTGTCACTTCCCTCGTCACGTCAGGCGTCGCAGAAAAGAGCTATGCAGCGTTTGAGTCCCAGATATTCTAATGCTAATTCCCATAGCAGTAATGGGACCTGCAAACAGATGCTGCACTCACTCTACGATGTTTTCCCATATGCCAGAGGTCTATAAAATAATGTTTAAAATGCAATCATAGTATTTAATTATTATCTAAAAATGTTGACCAGTTGGAGCTAGAGCTTACCGAATTTTACTTCTTTGATTTACGATTGTAAACGGTCCATTTTGCAATAGCTTTTATTGTTATTCCCTATATTTATACATTTTAATATTAAACCGTCTAGAATGAAAGCAGGCAGCCTTTTAAATAGCTAACAGGCTATAATGTTTTAAACTTTAATAAGTAAATAGCGCTTATTTGGGGGAGTCGGCCTATTCAGTATACAAATGATGGATCTCCTGCTTGGTAAGTGGCAAATGAAAGGCAGCGATGTCTTCAGGCTACTGGGATTGGACGATTTTACTGGCAGTCATACGCCCTCCACGCCACAGATGTACACAGTTGATCAGGACTTCTGCGCGCTCACACGCTGCTGCGGAGAGCGCTTGTGATGGGAGTAGTACTACGCGCACGTAGGACTGAGAAGTGGACTCACCTTTGTAATTTCATCAACTAAAACCGAATGTAGGCTATCATTGATTTGTTTACAGAAGAGGGAGTAAATTATCAACAAATACTCTTTAACAACCCACTGAAGTTGTTGGACCTGTCCGTTTCACCAGGATTATAGCGATGGAAGAGGACCGCACAACTTTGCCCATAATGCCTCCACGGAATCTTCTCTACCAACAGTCTTATGGAATATAGTCCTGTATTTCACAATCTACATGTTGTGTCATCATCCCCCGTGAAAAATAAACTCTTTGTTTTATCCATCATGTTGTCACTGTGGGTTTACATGATATACTGCTGTGTTGGCTACTGTTCAACAATGCCAAATTTAATGGTTGGTTCTGTGACTAAACATGAACAATTCGAAGTGGAAAACGGAGTAGACGCGGAATTTGATCTTAAAGATGTAGGCATGTCCAGAGACTTACTGAATAATGAAAATGATTTAGACAGCAGAGGCGAAGACTGGGATGAAATTAGAAGTGAGCCGAGGACGGTGGAAGATAATGCCATGTCAAGTATCTTCAATGAGTCGGAAAGTAAAAAGTTGCCCCAGGCAATTATCATCGGGGTGAAGAAGGGAGGCACGCGGGCGCTGCTGGAGTTTCTCCGCGTGCATCCAGACATCAGAGCTGTGGGAGCCGAGCCTCACTTCTTTGACCGGAACTACGATAAGGGACTGGAGTGGTACAGGTAACTGACACAGCAAATGTACACTAAATAGAATATAACTTTGAAATTCAGAATTGTATAGTACTCATAGGATGTAGATTTGATGTAATAATTCATTTTAATTTCCAGAGCGACAATGCATTATTGATTGATTGGATTTTTACGATTAAGTATTAAATATTATTTTCGGTTGATGGCCGAGACAGCACCCCCTCAGAACCGTGTATCGCAGGGTCTCCTCAGTTCACCGAAGAAGGATGACGCACAGCGCAGGGGAGCTTAGTTTTGATAAGGGTGTATGCTATCTCAGATGCATGGTCATGCAAAAATGAAGATGGACATCTGGTCCTTGTTGTGTGTCGCACAGTGCACACTAGCTGATTAGCTAATTAAAAAGGATTAAAACATAAACACACATACACACAGCAGTGCAATGGGAAATATACTTGGTGCTCAAGGATCACCTTATACAAACAAAATACGTTTTTATAGGACCAATCAAGCAATCAGGAAATGCTGATTATGATGTGTGACCTAAATAACTTATGAGCCATAAGAAGTTGACTACTGGACTTTAGGACTATATTACTATATAATCTAGCTACACCGCTCATAAAACAACATCCTGTATATTCAATACATATTCAATACATTGATATGGCTTTAAGTCTGAGCCTTGATTCATTGCAAAACAAAAATAATGTAAACATGTCATACACTTTTGCACAAAACTGTCTATTCAGCTTGGTATGAGCTTCGATGTGAGGACCAGGAATTGCCAATGCTTGGTATTTGGAGTTCCACCAGCAACTGTATTATGAAAAGGAGAGGGCAGCAGTTACAGGAAACATGACAAAGGGAACAATTCAGTTTACTAGCAATTTAGCTTGACATGAGTTTCTTCTTGGGTTCAGACACAAAGTGCTTCGTTTATGGTCAGACATTATGAGCCTAGCTCATGACATAATTCCCTAGGAGTCCCAGGTCAGATTCAACCAATCCTAGATATGGATTCAGTGGCAGTAACTCTCTTTAGAACCTGAGCTTTGGCTGGGGCTCCATTTCAAAGACAGACACCATAGACCTGGGGACTGTGTAGCAACTTCCAAAATGTGGCTTCAGATTTTGGGTGGAGTCCTAAAGATGCATCGCTTACTTGCTGCTTAAACTCCTGCAGCTGAACAGCCAGAGAGCCTGTTGTTGTGTGATAGGGGGTTCAATCCCCGTGGTGACTTGTGTAAAATGATTTATCCATATACTCAATTTGTGCATTAAAACCTATGTCAGTGACACCAGTGGCATGTTGCTATTATGACATTTCCCCCATGTTTTGCTTTGGATAAAAGCATCTGCTAAATTAATACTTGATATGACCCTTATTATGACAGTTATATTTCCCTACAGGGCATTGCTAAAAGAAAGTTTCATTAATTATTTGTTATTGAGGACACAGCATAAAAAGTGGTTGCAGGGATATGGATCGATGATGAGACCTCTCACGACAAGCATCTTAAACAATGACGTGCACCTGAACTTTAATTAAATGGAGTGAGTGAGAGAGATTAGCAGACAATTTTAAAGGGCCCAACAACCGCTCCAAAGCCGCCCTCATATCACCACAAAGGAGGAAGTGAAGCGTTTGTTCAAAGGACTTTTCGCTCAAGCTCCTCCAAGAATTTCCGGACAGGTTTAGGACACCGTGTGTGGAGATGTCTTTTGTGCATCTCCACTCACTGAGCAATGAATATAGATGAATGCAGGACCACAGTTTTCACCAAATAAGCGACGATGTTTGGTCATTTACACACGTATCAGGCTGAACTCAAGAAGTTAAATATGTCAATCACGTTTCTGACAGCGCAGTAAAGGCACGTCCTGCAGTTGAACATTGTTGTTATTGGATGGCTGGACTGTTAAGTGATTAGAGGCAGTGTGGTTGTACCTAGAGGCTTGGTTAATTAAACCTGTTTCTCTGGAGTGGTGATCTGGTTAATTAAAACATCTTGGCTTGAGTAAGCCCAGTCAGACTAGAGCAGTGGTGGTTGACCTTAGACTGCAGAACAGCACAACAAGCAACCCTTAAGGCCTAATTATGCTTCTGCGTTTTTCGAAAAACGCAGAGGAGGGAACGCCCTCGTCTCCGTGGAACGCCCTCTGCGTGCTCTCCGTCAGCCCTCGGAGACCTTTTGACGGATTGACGTGCACTTCCTGAATTTTCTAACTATCCGTCGAAATTACGCAGAGCGACGGAGAGCGACGGAGACCCTCTTGGCTGTGATTGGTCCGTATTAAGAAGTCAGGGGCGGGGTTGCCGCTATGGGTTGCCGTGACCAACAACACCAGGGGTGGGGAACGTCCGACCTGCGGGCCATATGCAGCCCGAAAAATCATTTGGTCCAGCCCGCCATGGCATTGCAGTGCAGGCACCATATTATTAGGTGCATTATTCGTTGGCAGCAGCACTATTTTAATATGTGGAAGAGGACCGTGGAGGCGCTCAGCGTCGCGTTCTTGCAAATCAAGCCCCAATACGTTGTTGGTTTGGGCTAAACCCGGAATGTTTACAACGTGTGGCTCCGCGCCTGATTAACACTCGGATCGATAAGCAGTCTCTAAAATGGTAGCAATATAAAAACTTATACGATCCCTTTCCGTAATCATAATAACCCCCCAGAAATGTTCACTGCACACCCAGTCAAAGCAGGCTGCCCTTCCAGCTAGCATCACAAACATCACCAAAGAGATCGAAGCAGTTTTTACAATTCATATTTCAGCTAAACAGTACATGTAAATCGGCATTTGAATTCAAACGTGACGAGAAATGGGCAGTGTAGTCGCTGAAACTGTGCATATTTTATTGATGAAACGGCTCATTTGTAAATTTGCTCCGAGTTTTCGATAACCTAAAGCTAGCACCGCAGTGCAGCGCCACCTACTCTTCTGGCGGTGAATTGTTTTCAGCACCCACAGCCTACGGAGAACTATAAACGAAGTCTATCCGTGTGTATCCGTGCGTATCCGTGAGCCCGCCCACCCGAAAACGGAGACGCAGAAGCATATTGAGGCCTTTAATGATCGCTCCGTACAGGGGAACCCTGCTTATCTCTGTCTCAACGCACCAGCTAGCTTTAACACCCCCGTGTTAGTCTTTTTAAGACACAGCCACCTGCTTCTCAGTCAAGTCGCCATCAAGTCACATGAGTATCTACGCACGGCGCTGGTGTGTCCAGAAAAACAACCATCAAACCAGAGAAGCTGGATGCTAGAAGTTCACCCTGATTCTAAAGTGACTTTAGCCTATTTCCGCTAGAGTTGTACAGAATGATAGATGGAGGATAGAAGGAGGGCTCGCAGAGTAGATGCGGCTCGATTGTCTGGCGCTCTTCCCCCGGTTGTACCTCAGACTAATTGTTGGTCGAAGGCCCGTGGAGCGGAGAGAGGGGCAGGTTGCTGGGTGGGCCGATCCCCCCCATGGTGGCTTTGAGCCGTGCCCACACTGTTGGTCCAACACTGGGGAGGGCAGCCGTGTGCCTCCTGCTGCAGGCTCACACAGGAGAGGCCTCCCTCAGCAGGGGAGCCTGGCCTTGAACGCTGCCCCGCTTTCCCCCACAGACAGAGAGAGAGAAGCAGTCGGGCAGTTGTGCACGCTTCCTCATACAGAGCACAGGAGGGGGGACTCCAGAAGTCGTGGGAACAGTTTCCTTTTATTATGCACCTCGCTGTTTTTCTCCCTCTATCTTTTATGTCACATCGCTACTTTTCAGACACTTTTCTCTCTCCTCTCCCTACTGACTAGATTACCTTCAGGATCTACAGAAATGTGAGGGAAAATCTAGTTTTTTTTTCTCCCTGGCATTGTATATAAAGTATATGTATATTTAAAATTCAAGGTATGTTAAAGAATTTGTTTTTTTAGTGAAAGATAATGTGTCCTCCTTTGATTTCACTTGTTTCGACTCCCAAACCAGTGCCTCTCCAATACAGTTATATGTTTCCCCCATCCTTATCCTAGTTTCTTTTTTTTAACAGCTTCCAGTTTTACTGAAACAATAAGTGTGTTTTGTCACCTAATTCATTGTTTCTTTTTTTTAACAGCTTACAGTTTTACTGAAACAATAAGTGTGTTTTGTCACCTAACTCATTGACACTGTCAAAAAACTGTTCCAATGCAAAAACAGAGCCCCATGTTTTTTTTAGCTAGGGCCAGAGGCAGATAGCAGGCAGTACATTTAAGAGAGTCTTTAGAAAGGGCAGCAGCTCTATAGAGCTGTGTGAAAGGAGATGCGGGAGAACCCCTGAGGTTTGCATTAACCCCCTTGATAAAAGAGCAGACAATTGTGTGAAACGTGTTTTCTCTTCCTTCACTTTGTATGCAAATGTGGCCAGGAGGGTGAAAGTGCTTTTTGACAAACCCCAGCATGACGCCATCGCAGAGAGGCTTCAATGGAACACGGCCATGAGGAGATTCAGGCACTAAGCCTCAGCTTTTTAGACCGACAGTTGACTCTTCTCCGGGGGATTTCAGAGCGAAAAGTTGCTTTTCCCATGAGCAGGTTCACGTAAGTCCACCAGCGGGTTATGCTGAGTCACCATCCTTGGTAGTTTTCATGGCCACTTGGGGATATAGGGGAGTCAGGAGGGCTTTCAATGTAGGTTCTTCCCAGCAGAAGTTAATGCATCAGCATATTGATGGGAAAAAGAACAAAAAACATTCTGAAAATGAGGTAGCCAGAGAAGGAGGGTTATACAATATGCTGGCTTTTAACATTCCTAAAATAGTTTTAGAAACAATGTAACAGTATTACAGACGAATGGACACAATCAAATGTGTGTATTATAAACGAAAAGTTAGATTTGAATGTTTGTGACCTTTCACCAATTAAATCCCTGAAATGAAACATTTAGTTTCAAAATAGATAGCCAATAGGAGGCATTTCAGCCCCCTTTGAGGTCCACGGAAACCTTAAGAGTTTTTCTTCTCTGTTGTTCACTCCTCTATCCTCTCAGGAATGGTTGTATACCTCATTGTTCTCTGTGGAGTGTCTTCTGAGAGAAAGAGTTTCCTGTCTCACTTTCCTCTTCACCGGAGCTGTGACAACTAGTCAGTGTATCTTTGAAATCCTTCAGCCCATCTCCTTTCAAGCCATCCTTTTGTTTTCGTCCCTTGGACCTTTTAAAAAAAATCTGTTTGTTGCTACAGATTCCTATCAGTCCGGCCCATCTCCGCTTCCAGTGCCCTGCACACCACACAAGATCACCTGGGCCAGTGCGTCATCCACTGACGAAGCAGGACCATGGAGATTGACATTTAAACATTCCAAAACATTCAGTTAACCATACATACAATACCTTTATGACCTGATCATTGACCAATGCATTGCTGTATAATTCCGCAGTAATGTTGAGGGAATGCCGGACTTCCTTGGTCAAGCAGTTACATTTGGATATCCGTCGTTTGAAGCAACTGTGTGGTTGTTTGGTGTCCTACTGTACGCCTGCTCTTGTTAACGCTTTCTATACACAGGACACAGGCAGCGTTTATATATGAAATCAGGTCTGACAGTTGTACCGAGAAAGCCAGGATGGTGACAAATTCCACCTCCTCTTCTCTTCAGTCCTGGGCTTCCCTCCAACTGAGAACCAGGTGGCCTTGAATCCTCCTGCAGCCTCACGGGGGCTCATGAACAAACAGCCTGGGAAAAAAGCTCTCCGTGCGCTATCTTAACGGGCAGGAATGCCGTAGAGATACAGTATTGGACATTAGAGCTCCTTTATAAGGCACGGCGTGCCATGTGAGACGATGACATTCACACGTGTGATAAGGTAGACTGGGGTCTGGGAAGACCCCGCCCTGAGATCCTTCTCCTAAAAATTCAGGATGTACCTACATTTCAGATTGACCAAATGAGGGCCAGTTAGAAGGTATATTAGGTATATTACATGAAGCAAGTGTCAGCCTTAAGCCTGTAAGCCAGTAAGTCTGAATGGCAATGCTTGTGCTGTGGACTTGGATGTAAGTACTATACAAATCAGCAAACTACATGTCACATGCAGTGTTGTAAATTCCTACCTTTGAACCTGTTGCCTGATAGAAGAGTATGTAAACACCAGACAAGCCTTCAAACAGCCCCGGAGCCAGCTTAATGGACACACCTGACTAGCCACCAGACAAAACACAGGAAAGCTCCAGAGTAGACCCTATCGGATTAGTGTGTATATGTGTGTTTGTGTGTTTTTGTGTTTTGTTTGTGTGTGTGTGTGTGTGTGTGTTGGTCTTTGGAGGGGGGGGAGGGGTTATCTAGTAGTAGAGAAAGACAGGGACAGCATTTTAGACCAATATCTGAAGACTAGAAATGGGATGTAACATTGGTACCTGGGTCATGAGTTTGACCTGTGCAATCTTTCGGTTTATCTACCCACCTCTCTTTCCTGATTCCATCTAATCTCCTCTTTCCTCTTTAGACTGACGTCTCTCTGCCATTCTTTATCTCTTTCTCTGCCCGCTCTCTCCTTCTGCTTCTATTGCTATCTTCACAGCCCTGCTTTTCTCCTCTGTGACTCAAGAAGCTGCACGAAGGACAGAGTTTGTAAAGATGTCCTCTTCCATTTTCAAACGACACTCCAGCTGCTTCAAACGTGTGAAGATGTGACCGTTTTAACACTGCCTGATAGACGGAGATACACTTAAAACCTGTTGGTTCAAGGCAACATTGTTTATTAAGCAGAACAAATTGCGAAAGCTTGCTGCGTCTGCCCCCCAAGGGCATCTCTCTCCCCTCCAGTTGGAGTGTTCTCTCGCTATCTCTGTTTAAATGAATAATGCATGCACCTCTCACACAGGTTTGTTTTGCTTGGGGACTAAGTGGAAAGTTTGATTGGTAGTAAGTTTCTGCCTCCCTCGGGGTTTCGGGAAAAGCTCGAGGCACTCAGCTTGTGTATCCAAGAGATGCAGCAGATAATTACAACGCTTCAGATCTAGTTGTTAGTCTCTCTCCCCTGTCCTCTTCCCTGGACGGCTTCTAAAGGGTTTCTACACCATCTACAGCAGTGAAGCTTCTACAGAAAAGGAGGAGAACGCGTGTGTAGTTATAGTGAACTGGGTGCAGAGCGTGTTTATTTATTTTGGAGGTTGGTGCGTTTATTGCATGAGAAACACCTTATTGCAACACAGCCCCTTGTGTGTTCACTAAGCCAGTGTAGTCTTCCCGGTAGTCACAGGAGTCCTCCCTAGGATCCACCCTGCAATATACAGGGTGTCTCCTACCTGCTCCTGCAGCACTAATTAGTTTGATATTATCTCTGGTCTTTTCTTATTAGAGCCGCTGCTGCTGGCATCAACGGATGGCCATACGATACAATTATTTGTCATTTTAATTGTGTTCATTGCATTTACCTATCCCATGGCAATAGCATTTAAATGAAGGTTCCCATTCATTTCATCTCAAGTTGTTGGGAGGACTGAAGTTTGGCAAGTCGGCAGGCAAACTAAACACGTTCAGGAAAGGCATGGAGTCGCGTCTGGCACGTTTACAATTGTTCATCCTTTCATTTGTATACGTATGGATACACGCTTTGCCCTTAACTGTCTACACTGGGTATTCTGTGTCCTCTCTCAACATGTATTCCTTCCGCCTTGCATTCCTCCATCTCTCTTTTTACAGGCGGTCAGCTTTAATTGCCCCTGTGTGTTTGGGTTAGTCCTAATCCCTACCGGCCCACTTTAGCCATTAGCCCATTGGGGCTGCTGTTAACAGGTTCATTTAGGATCTGAAGGAGTCATACCCGGTCAGTAAATGACGCCATCGTGGGATTGGACTGCTCCCTAGCACATGACTCCAAGGAATGGGACTCACGTCAAAAAAAAATCTGCATATGTCTACACTTTAGCTTTCTGTGTCTGAAAGGGAAGCTGTAAATCATCACAAGACTAATATAGTTCGTAAACCTTACTACCGTCCAGTGTAAGTACATGACAAGACCAAAAATGCATTATGAGTAAGTCCTGGTCAAGGACACTGGGTTTAGACACATCTCCCACGTAGCTTGGGCCAGTGAGTGACAGGTTGCAATGAGCACAGCTCCAGTCTGTCTGTGTCTAGGCCAGGCTAATCTGACCGTCTCATCCATCGTGATGGTGCTGGATCAATCAAACAATGGCACGTATGCCGTGGTACTGCTGCCGGTGCCCCCTGTGACTGTATGAATCATGGAGTATTCCCTGTGACTCACCACCATCTCTCCCTCCCTGTCTCCCTGGCCCCTCCTCTTTCTTTTTCTGTGTCTCTCTTTAGGGATCTCATGCCTAAAACCCTGGAGGGCCAAATCACCATGGAGAAAACCCCCAGTTACTTCGTCACTAAGGAGGTTCCCGCGCGGATCCACGCCATGTCAAAGGACACCAAGTTGATCGTGGTGGTGCGGGACCCCGTCACGCGAGCCATCTCCGACTTCACCCAGACCCGCTCCAAGAAGCCCGACATCCCCTCCTTCGAGAGCCTGACCTTCAAGAACGCGACGGCGGGTCTCATCGACACGTCGTGGAGCGCCGTGCAGATCGGCATGTACGCCAAGCACCTGGAGCGCTGGCTGCGGTACTTCCCCATGGAGCAGCTGCTGTTTGTGAGCGGAGAGAGTCTGATCAGTGACCCGGCGGGGGAGATGGCCCACGTGCAGGACTTCTTGGGGCTACGGAGGGTGGTCACGAACAAGCACTTCCACTTCAACCCCACCAAGGGCTTCCCCTGCCTCAAGAGGCCCGAGGGGAATAGCAAGCCTCACTGCCTGGGCAAAACCAAAGGCCGGACCCACCCCAACATTGACCCAGATGTAGTGCAGAGGCTGAGGGGCTTCTATAGACCCTTTAATAAGAAGTTTTACCAGATGACTGGACATGACTTTGGCTGGGACTGAGAGATAAAATGTGCTGTTTCTGTCGTGGTGTTTTCTGGGTTATTTTAACACAATGGAGATATCGTTGAACAGTGTATAGTATAAGGTGTTTGTGTAAAAAGTACAGAATTCTATTTTATGATAATTTATTTCTATGATATTAACTCACTATGCTGCCTACATTCATGATCTGTTCAAATACGTTTTTTTCATTTCACTTTAACTATTCACAGGCTTATTTACTCATTTAAGTTATCTTTGTATTGTCCCCTCCAAATATTACAGTTCTCAAATATTTTTAAGAAGCACAATGTACTCTGTTACGGGTATTACAAGCAGGGTCAAATATTGTATTTTCCAGAATAATACTGTACATATCTCTTGACTTCACAATGCTGCTCTAGCTCCGTTCAACGTTAACTAAGTTTCGAGGAGACAAATAGATGGTGATTCACCCATCCCATCTGCTTGACCTCTGAAGGCCCACAGGCCCACTTACGAGGGTCGATACAGGCCTAAGCTGCCACTTGCCAGGTAGATCAATACTCTCACGTCCTCATCACGTCACTTAGCTCTGAATAATGGCACAGTTCAGATTTTTTGGGATGCACGCGATAGAATCAAAATCCATCAAGGAGTGAATTACACTTGACATACTATTGTACATTTGCGTTATAACCTGGAAGAGATTTCCCTATGGAAGAAAATCTATTCATTTGTAAATTAGATAAGGTTTTACATTCTTGTTGAGTAGTTGTTTATGATGAAACTCATACGGTGTCATGTTGTCGGCGGTGTGGTCTGTGGCGTGCGCAGGTTTTGAAGATGCAGTATAGCGAGTGTTTTGGACAAACGACAAACCTTTTTGAAAAACATGGTGGGCGGAGCTTTAATCCATCCATATAAGCTTATGTTTTAGTTTCACATCCTCTTTATCTGGATGGACAGATGGACACATTGTGTTGTGTGTGGTCTGTAGCTGTTAGTAAACTGTTGAAACAAGGCAAGGTCACACTTGTAGTTAATAGCATTTACTAGGGACATGATAGCCACAGCCCTAACTATGGATCTCCATGCAAAAATGGTCTTTAAGACATCAAAAATAACCTCAGACTATGAGTTATATAGTTTTGATTGTCAAGGATGCAGTTAGCACAGATATTGTTTTGTTTCTTGGAAACTCAGTGTGATAGTCCTACTTACGTTGTGGTGGAAGGAGATCTCCAAAGCTTAGTTCTTTCAGGGCTCTCAATTCTTAGGTTGGTTGATGTATGGTTGAGTTTTATTCAACCCTCTACTGTGCAGACACAGACATTGTTCATGTTTTTTACACCAGATGTCAGATTATGTATTGCGAGTCTTCAAATGTAAATACAGTGCAAATGCTATGTTGCCGTATGTTTTCTTTTACAAAGATGATAATGAAAGTCATGGGACTGGAGTATGAAACAGACATTGTTATTTCTTTGAAGTCAAATAAATATATTTTCAACCACAAATACCTTCAGGCTCGTCAGCAATGCTGTGTATACACTATAGTGCATTTTTAGTTATACCATGCAAACGTTTCTTTCGTTTTACCTCATCTGGACCTTCAGAGCTTTTAGTCTCACACACTCGATGTTATTTCCGAAAATTGATGATGAAGCTGGAAGGAGCCCTGAGTCCCTGGTGA
The DNA here is from genome assembly GCA_903064625.1 of Mallotus villosus. Taxonomy (NCBI): domain Eukaryota; kingdom Metazoa; phylum Chordata; class Actinopteri; order Osmeriformes; family Salangidae; genus Mallotus; species Mallotus villosus. Next base: position 56,632 of record CAEFZP010002634.1, read on the forward strand.
CTAGACTACAGGGGACTTCATGGGATTTCGTGAGCACCATGCGGTCCACACAGGCTAATTAGTACCCATCGTTTTAGTGATGTGTGCTGAATCAAAGCCATCCATTGCTGCCTCAAATGGGCTGGGCTTGTCACCATGACCACAGCTAGCAACAGCAGCATAGCAGTTAGGTTTCTCACCACTCTGATGAGAAAACAGATGAAAGCAGTGACGTTCCTTAAAGACCCGGGTGACACCTGACACTGGTCCTCAGAGTCTTCAAACGATCCTATGTATTTTCATGTTGTTTGAGCATGCTTTGCCATTACATCATTAAACTCCACAGGTTATACGGTATTGATATCTAGATATATCCACAGGTTTTTATGATACACGTGGGTGTGGGCACCGTATTGGTACAGTTTGTTTGGATAAGGACTAAGTCTATGCTATGTGGGCTGCTGAATTGATTAACAAGTCTAATTTTCTTGAACGTCTAATGTTGTTGAACCCACCCTTGTCCTATCCATCCTCCAGTCAGATCCATGAGACGATACAGGGTACAGTGCAGTTCCCAGAGCAAACAAGAAATAACAATCATCTCTCTCTCTATTTACGAGCAGCCTTTATTTAACTCATCGCAAAACACCCTCATTTACCTGGGAGCAGGTGATAAAGCGAGTCTCTGTGGAAGCAGGCTACCAGCCAGCATTTTCAGGAAACTCTGCAATTACAGGGGGTTGGGTAATTGCCGTTCTCCCAGCTGGGGGATTGTTGTTAGCACACATCCCTTCAGGCTGCCATGAAGCTGACTGGTGTTGTTTGAAGGTTGGGAAAGCAGAGAACAGACACCTGGCAGTCCTGAGCACTGAAGACTTAACACAACCACTTGGCAGCCTCCTCCAGGGAACGTACTGGAGCTTCAGAGAGAAAACAAAACATCATATTGTGAAGAAAGACTTGTTTGCTTTCCAACACAAAAGGGTTCTGGTTTTGGAATTGAGGGATGTTACTGCAGTCTACTGTTCTCTGTTCTGCGGCAGCTTCCACATTCTGCAGTGGGAGATAGGATTCCATTTGGACTGGAATCCGTCTATGAAGAGAGATTTGAGGCAGGTATCTTCTGTTTGTGCCTGATGGCTCATCCTCTCCAGCGCATGTTCTGCAGGCTGATGAACTCTCATTCTATGGGAAGTAGTGGAATCCCTAAGGAATACTAATGGAGTTAGAGACTTAGGAATCTGTGAGGAAGCCTAAATCAGTTTAGCCAAGTAAACTATAATAAGGCCATGTGCATTAAGCTGCCAAGATTACAGGCCTACGGGGACGTGCCACTTGGTCCACCAGTAAAATATGCAGCAGGTAGAGTCTGGTCTTGGCACTGTCACAGCCAGTTTACAAAGGTGAGCGCTGCCTAAGAAGGAGAGAACTAATGAGTAGAGTCGAGCCGAATAGCACATTATTGATCCCTGAGGATACATTTGACTTTTGCAATAGCTGGGGCAACAATATATGCTACTAGGGCAACAAAGTATTCACAATAAGGCAAACACACAGGAAGCTAAATATGCTCAACAGAATAATGGACCTGAAAAAATCCTGGATGTTGAAATGGTGCCAATGTCAGTGCTAGGAGAACCTAGTGACCGAACACACTGTCACTGAGAGAGAAGAGCACAGCCTCCGAGTACATTTGGCCATGGAGAGGTGAAGTGTGTTCTGTACCGTTGCTTGTGTATTGAATCAGATACTTTCTTTCGCTGGTAAGTGGTTATAGAAAGCTTCACATGAACCCGGCCTGCACGCAGCTACAGGAAATGAATGTATACAAGCAGAACTCTGCACACTTGAACTGTGCAAGAATACCCTTTATGTGCTAGAATATAGGTTGTCCAAGTAAGAACTCATCATTGTATTTGCAGCTGTAGTCATTCAAAACATTTATTTTATTTCATTGATCACAGTGAAAAGAAAGGATCGTGAAAAGTTCACTATTTACAGGGTAGTTGTGTAAAGTAGTAAAGTGTTTGAAACGTTCCACCCCGAGCCTTCATTTTCTGTCACTGCATTGTTCATAGCCTAATCCCTAATCTGCTGTAAGAGGAAAAGCAAGTGTTAATCTGACTGGGGCTGTAGACTGGGGGGTGTCACATATGTGCTGACATGGCTAATCCCAGCTGTAATTCCTTTCCCAGCAGGCTGCCTTACATGGTATTGTCTAGTCCCAGCAGGCCTACAGGTTATGCACTTGTTCAAGTGAACATGAGGCACCAAAGAGAAACACACTGTTGCTAAAGAAACATTTATACATAAATTAAGATGAAGGATACCTGATTGTTAGTTGTAATCCCATTGGGCTTCAACAGTGAAATAATTGTATTTCAAGAAAGGGATTTTACCAAAAACGTTATTAATTGTCTTAGAGTTTAGCCTGATTTTGTATATATTTGAAATGACTGTGAGATGCTGACCTTCCTCTGTGGCTGTAATAATCTTGGTACAGCTGCCAACGTCACTATGTTCATGGAGCATGCATTATTTTGAGGAGCGCTCATGAAAGGAACATGGTCTTTCTGGTGAACATTAAATGGATGCCCCACTCATTACTCACTCCATAACAGCAGGCTGCAAAGATCTCACTCCTCACTCTGTAATCACATTTTCTAATTTAGCAAATGAGTTTGACTTTAATTAGCCTCTCCATTAGTAGCTTTTAGCTTTCCCACAGACGTCGATGTGATTGTCCGTGTTCTAGCGTCTGATCAGTATCTGGAAGCTACTGCACCAGAAAATGAAAAGAGACATTACGGAATTTGCATGCAATACATTTGAATCCTAGGTGTTTGGTTCTTACCGATGCAGCACCAGTTTAAAGGACACGCTTGTAAACTGCCACAGCTGACATATTGTCCTGAAGACAAATCTCCTCTTTTGTTCTGTCTGTGAACTGTTAAGTCTCTTCCACCCTGGGTGACGCAACTGATTTTCTTAATGCAAGCCATGCCAAGGCTGTGGGCTTCAGGCTTTGCCAAATGAGATTAGAGGACTTTACATATGGTACTCAACATGGCCCTTAATCCAGGTTTGAGAGTAGTGCAGATTTCTTCCATCGGTGTGTTGCCAACTATGATTACAGTAGGCTTTCCACATACACATTATTTGTTGCAGATTTTCTTAATTCAATACAAACACTCGATTGAAGGATATCTTATCAGTGACGCTGTGCAGACAGTTCAGCCTGTGCATATTACCCACGGTCAGCAGAGATTGCCCTGAGGGGAGACTTCCTGAGACTAAAGAGTTCTCTCACTGGTGGACTCCCTGGCTGAGGTTTATGGACTCAGCCAAACTCCACATGGGCCTACCTGGTTCCTCGGCTGTTTCTCAGGATGTCTCCATTAGCAGTGGCTCTCTAGGGGCCATTTGGTGGCCTTTTGACATGGTTTCCCTGACAGGCCCATCTGATGGCTGCACTCCTGGGCTGCTGGGATAATGTCTCTCTCCCTCCCAGCCCGGTTCAGACTCCTCAGCTTTTCCAGTCTAATCCTCCTTTCTCTGTGATGGAGTTTTCATAGCCCCCTACTCTCCATGGACCAGAGTCACCTTCATAATCTGGAGTTAGGGGCTGGAGGTCCCCTGTGGGATTACTGACTAGCCTGTCTGTCGTCTGTCTGCATTCCTGACATTTAGCTGGTGAGGACACGATTATTTCTGGGTTCGAAGCATAATGTACTGTGTAGTTGGGATTGCAGTGCAAAGTTAGCTTAAAGGCAAAACTCCGATCTGTTCACATGTCAGAGATAATAATATGGGGGCGTTGTGGAATGGCTATGATCCTGTACTCTGAAAATAGAAATGTTCCTTCTGCCCCTTTCAGTGTCACAGACATATGGCATTTTATTTAATGAAGCTGTATTTCCTTGATATTTCAAAAATCTCATCATGTGCATGGATATTTACACAACTGAGTATAGTTGCTCGGAATTCATAAATCAAGGGGTTTGTTACAGTGGCTGTTAAGACATATCTTAAAGTAACAATTAAACAAGGCCGATCGTATTCATTTATGCCTTGAGCTACCTAAACACTTAACACAGAGATAATTTCATGGCTTTCAGGGATTTTATCTGATTTAGCAATTAATTGGTTCGTTAAACTCCTACTCCTGGGATTTCACGGAAATTAAAGCAATGCCAGAGCAGAGCAGGGAATTTCCCAAGACAGCGCTTTCACCAGACTCTGTTTATCTCATATCCATACAGTGGAATTGCATATCTCTCCTCCAAGATTTCCTCCACTTATTCCTGAAAGGCCTGGACTTTGGTAGATGTAATGTAATGCACAGAGGTTTGTTGGGTTATTGTTGATTGTTGGAGTAACTTGACAGGGGACATAATCCATGGCAGTTCAGGGATGTAACAGCAGAGGACAAACCTTAAACAATCAATCAACCCTGTCAGCATCCCAGAATGCCCTGCTGTTCCAAAAACTAAAGTTGCTTCAGCAGGGAGAATGTCAAATGGAGTTTGTCCTGAGTAACAAGAACCATCTGCCTACTAGGAAACACGTATCACACATGAGGTGTGTTCAGGGTCGTAAATAACTATAGTAGACCTGCATAATTCAATAAGCTGCATACAGGTTTCTGCAAATACAGCTAGCTGTATCTTTGCTGAAATCTGTTCATCAATCTGTTCCCATCATTACATTTTCTCACCTCCAAATCAGAACAAAGCAGAATCCACAATGACAGGGAATCTGGTGAATGTGCAACATGGCTGCAGATCATGCCTCGTTATAGGTTGAGAACATGAGAGGTATTCTAGCATGTTCTTAGACGGCGTCTAGCAGATCTGCATTCCTCGCCTCGTCAAGTTCCCGACCCTCTCTCCTTCCTTATTGGCTGCCTCCGTCTGAAGGCAGCTAGCGAACATCAAGGTCCTGATTTGTCACGGGCTTGTGCAGACGGATTCTTTGAGTTACCATGGTTTCTGGGCTCCTTGTCAGTCATTGTCACCGGGTTGACAAGTTTGGTCTCTTTCTTCTCTTCTCTCTCTCTGCTCTTTTGAGGTGACTTCCCCCGAAGTGGCGCTGCTGTTTGGAAGCTGGAGTCTGCCACTCTGGATGAAAGACATGCAAGGACCTACTGATCCTAACTGTGGTCTCACACTGTACTGTGACTGATAAACAGCCTTTCTCTCTCTTTAAAGGTACATGCACACATTTAAAATGAATGCTTTCTGCCGCAAATTCAGTTTGTTGTCTCATCATGTGTGATTATCACGTAAATGATCATTATAAAACAAATAACATAACCACAATCTCAAAATCATGATATAACCATCCTACACACAACGGCCAACTGAACAAAAATGTGTTCCTTGGCCCTCCCCCTTTCATTCCACCCTTTCCTCTCTCTCTCCCTCCCTCCCAAACCAAGCCTGCTTTGCATCGAGCCACATCTAAGGCCTCGGCAATTATCCTCTAATTATTTCAAAACTTGCCTCTCCACCATGCTCTCTTTGAAGCCTCCCATGCAGTCACATTGTCAGACAACAGGCTGAACCCTGAAGCCCAGTTTCCACCGTCTGCGCCAGCTGGAAGGATCTGACGTGGAGCCTGGATCTACGTCTCGATGCTGCTCTGATCTTCCACGTTCTGATCTCCGTCGACTAGATCGCACGACGAGGAAGCCATCGGCCCTGATTGTTTTTACGACCCCCCCCATCGGTGCACAACAAACAGAGACGGTGTCGAGCACGAGAGGTGCTGGAGGGGAATTTTGATAAACATCACGATATCTCGATCTGAACGGCAACAGAAACGCGGTTCTGCTTCGTGTGCGTTATCCACTGATTCTGACCTCCGCACTCTGGTCCTCGTGTTCTCTCTGGAATTGAGTCTGAAACACGTGATGAGATGATCTGTCACCAGGTGTAAGTTCCATGTTCCTGTGAAATGAGTCCTTGGACATGTTCTAACTCAGGAACATTGGAGTGTCGACAAAAGAAAAATCTTCAGAATGAGGTCACGATCGCATCCACAAGCCTTTGTTCCACTGCTTTTCTCTCCATGTCTCCTATATACACTATCTACTCTTGCTGTTCAAAGTATTGAGTGTCCCATCCGCCTCCCCCCATCCCCACCTCTGCCTCCGCTCTGCCCCCCCAACACCCTGTGTTCTGGAGGGCATCGAGTTCCAGAGGATGCGGTCTACATCCACAGAGACACCAAACACAACACCTCTGCCATGTAGCAGTGATTCTTACATGCATGGACTCTTCACATCTGTCACACCTTGTTTAAAAAACCATAAACCATAGTCCTAGAGAAGGTACCCCCCCCTCTTCCCTTCCTCACCCCTCAGGGTGATAAAGTCACACTTCAGACCAGAAGCTGGCTGTGAATAGTTTCAGTCATACTCAACAGAGAGACCGGAGGCCAGGAAAGGATAGGACAAGTGCTGTTCTGTTCTGGTCACCTGGACCTAGCTATACTGCATATGCAGAGGTTTATCAAGGGGATGTCATATGTGTATCAACTGTATTACCCTCTGGGTCCTAACTCCCCCCCTCTAATGGAAACCTCCAGATGTACAGTGTGAAGCTTGAGAGTAACACAATGTGAAAAGCTAGAAATGTCAGACACAGCAGACTCAACAGTGGGAGAGGAGATTTTCTCAGTTGGTTTATGTAGAAATTATATAGTGTGTGCCTTTCTCCTTTCTCCTTCCTCCTTCCTCCTGCCTACCTGCTTGCCTGCCTGCCTGCCTGCCTGCCTGCCTGCTTGCCTGCCTGCTTGCCTGCCTGCCTGCTTGCCTGCTTGCCTGCCTGCTTGCCTGCTTGCCTGCTTGCCTGCTTGCCTGTCTGCTTGCCTGCTTGCCTGCCTGCCTGCCTGCCTGCCTGCCTGCCTGCCTGCCTAGCCGTGTCTGTTGGATTCTGGGCTCTGCATCCACTGGTCAGATAACTCACTGAACACACATACAGCTGAGTCTGCGAGGGCTTCAAATGTGGGTGGCTGGCTCTGTTCTTTAATCGAAGGACAAACTGCTCATTCTCGCTCTCATGCTCTCTCATGCTCTCTCATGCTCTCTTGCTCTCTCTCTCTCTCTCTCTCTCTCTCTCTCTTGCTCTCTCTCTCTCTCTCTATTACACACACACTGTCTCTTAATGTGTCCTCAGTGTGTCTTCTTCTCAAGGAGTTGAAACAGTTTGAGTCATCCAAGGGCGCTGGTTAGGAGTGATTGGTGTGAAGGTCTAAGACGCTGACCCATTGCCAAGAAAGCTCCCTTATCTCTCTGTCAGTGAAGGCCCTGGTCAAATATGAGTAAAGGGCTTGTGTAACTGATACAGTTCAATTATGTCATCTACATTACAGTTATCAGTATGGCAGTGGCTGTATTAATTATTTTATCTTATCGGAGGAATGAGTCAGGAATGCGAATTATCTCTGACATGCACTCCATTAAAATGCACTCCACATTAAAACCAAAAATGTAAACTAAAATATAAAACATGTAAAGCAAAACATTTAATTAACTAGAATTTGTTTTAAGTATAGTATGTAAAAACATCAAAGGACAGATGTACAAACCCCAAAAAGAAAAAGGGAGATGAGAGACTTTTCCTACATGAGGTGGATGGCCACTGGCCAGAACACATTTTCTGACAACAGTCTGTAACCATGTATGTTGTTTAATTAGTAAGAATTGGAATTTAATCTAGGACAGTTGTGATTATGACAAGCATTGCTTTCTTATCCAGGGATGGCGAAGTATGAAGACAAGTCTAAGTGCATTCTTTAGACTTTAGACTTTAGACTTTAGACTTTATTGTCCCCTAGGGGAAATTCTTTTTCACTCCACAGTACATGTATGGGCCGCACGCCAACAGACAAGACAGATGGACAACAAACACAACAAAATGAACATGCATACAGAATATATAAACAGAGTGGGACTGGGGTGTTTTATCTTGGCCTTTTGTTGAGGGCTGCTATGGCTGCAGGCACCAGGCTTTTGCCGTAGCGAGCCCTCCGGCACAACAGGGACCTGTACCTGCGTCCGGAGGGCATAATGGTGAAGTGACAGTTGAGTGGGTGAGTGTTGTCCTGTGCTATTGTAGATGCGATGCGTGAGATGGCCTTGACATTGAGCTCTGACAGTGTGGGTGTGGGGAGACCGATTAATTTGGCAGCTATGTTTGTGACACGTGTAAGTTTGACCCGGTTTTTGACAGTAAGCATGTTAAAGAAACAGATGGAACAGTAGAGCAGGATGGGTTGGACAATACTTTGATACAACAGAAGGAGGAGATGGGGTGCAACATAGAGTCCTTTGAGTTTGCGTATGGCATATAGTCTTTGGTGGCTCCTTTTCTGAATGTCCGTTGTGTGCTGGTCGAAAGTGAGTTTATTGTCCAGTGTGAGTCCAAGGTATTTAAAGCTGTCGACGGTTTCTACTGTGTCATTGTTGATGAGAGTGGGGGGCTGGGGTGATGGGGTACCTATTGTTATTTCTTTTGTTTTGGCTACATTGAGATGGAGGAAGTTATGTGTGCACCATTGGGAGAAGTGTGTGACAGTGTTGTGGTAATCTGATACAGAGTTATTGTCTGATAGGAGGGCAAGGATGGCAGTGTCGTCGGAGTATTTGAGGTAGGTGGTGGTGTGGGAGGGGCTAGTGCAGTCATTAGTGTAAAGGGTGTAGAGGAAAGGGCTAAGCACACAGCCCTGGGGGCTCTGATATGAATTGTTCTGAATCTATTCAGAGGACCACACTTATTCCACGTAGGTTTATTAAGATATTAAGATATACCTATTTGCCTGAGGCTTATTCTTTTTTAACGATAAAACAAACTAAAATCTATGAGTTGCGTGTCTTCTCCTCTGTGTGAGCAGGCCGGTCTGACCGGAGGGAGAAGCAGTTCACATCTGGGCTGCTGGGGCGGGGCGGAGTGTGGTGGGGACGGGGCGGGGGGGGGGCACGCTTGGTTGAGCACCACAAAAGGGAACGTCTAAATTGGAAGTTAATCAGAAACAAACTGTGCAAACCACATGATCAAAGCCACATCTGATTCCAAACAGGCTGCCACACATGCTGAACATCAGTAGATCTTATTTTATTCATCAACAAGTCAGTGTCCTCCGCCGAGAGCTCCTCTTCCTCTTTCTCTCTCCTACTGCAGCTAATGAACGGACTGAAATAAACCCACTATCTGACCTACATTACACAGGCCCGGTTTGCCGTAATTAATCTTTCAAAAAGCTTCTTAAGACCAGAGTGAAGTGCACATCACAAATTCTTTCATTCTGACTGAAGACAGTATTACGGCTGACAAGCCCCCCCCCCTGCACAACCACAGGCTCTCATGTCTCTCTCCTCCTTCCTCCTTTCCTGACACAGTGAGTGTATAGGATGAGGCGTATCCATAATATCTTCACGTATGCTTCCAGGTCAACATATTGATTCAGAAATACTCACAGGAGATTCACCAGCCACACACAAAATATACAATGTTCCATGAACGTGTGTCCCAGGAGTGCAGTGAAGCAGAGAGAGAGAGATGTTTGTGGTGAGGTGCAGCGTGGCATGGAGAGGTGGCATCGCTTGCCTCTCCCAGGCCTTTGGCAAAGGGTTCAGGCTGTGCCCAGATCTGACAGACCCGGAGAGAACCGCAGCCGTTAGTCTTGGCTTACTGTACTCACCACTCATCGTTAGTGGTGTTGGTTAGTGGTTCTGAAGCCCCTGTGGGCCATGCTGTGGCCCTGATGCACCCTGGGTGGCCACACAGAGATCAGCCACCCCACAAACCGGACAGGGTGAGAGGACCTGAGGTTGGAGGCCAAATGCATGCAGGGCAAAAAAATGTTTGGTGTGTGTATGCGTGTGTGTGTTTACTCATTATTTATTCATGAGTAGGATTTATGGCTTGATTATGGTAGGTAAAATGTGTATCTGTGTCCATTATTCCAGAAGTGTATGATAATAAATGTAATCAAAGTCAATGGTGTGGTTGTAATCTCACAGTATAATTTGACATGTTTGTGCGAGTCTGTTTTTGTCCTGACTATGATGGGAATAAAGTTTTATTGGTCAGATCACATTTCTAAATGTGATCTGTTTGTGTGTACGTGCGTATGCATGTGTGTGTGTGTGCATTAGTGTGTACACGCGCTCTTGTTTGTGTTCTGATGTGTTTAGAGTCTGTGCTGAGGGTAGAGTTTTATGACCAGATCAGATTTATGAGGCTGTATGTGCCCATGGGAAATGGGGGCCAGAGGTAGGAATGTGTGACATACAGCTCCGTCCTTGCATAACATTCCCATCACCCGCTTAGAATCAATGGACCTTGTGATGGCCTCTCTGATTAAGGTGGCACTGCCTGATGAATGCTGGCATTCCATCAACGCGCTATGTGTGAGTTCTTTATTTGTGGGCCTTTTTTTGTTGTTGTTCTTTCCACGAACAATAAGAAATCAGAGTGCTAAAGAGCACATTGCACATCCGCACAACGGGGAATGAACTCTGGGAGCTCATTTTCACACTCATCCATCTGGAGAGGCTCCTTCATCTATTCCCAGGAGTGGAAGAGGAACAGGCTTCCAGAGACGTGGCTCTTGTCTCGTTTCCACAGAAGTGGAACACGCCAGAGCAAGGTCAGAAGCAGGGATGCCGGAGTCGTACTGTGGACGAGGCGGAGAAGCTCGGAGCCCTGCCAGGGACACTCTGGATGGACAACGCCACATCCGTGACCCCTCGCTGTCCTCACGGTCTGATCAATGGAAAGCACACATTCTCTCCTCCGCCCTCCCTAACCCCCGACCTTCTCCTCATAGATCCGGGTTTTTTTTTCCCGCGGCGCGAAGACGTTGGACGTTTGCGGGTGATAATAATGTTTGCTCTAGTTGGTCTTATCTCAAAGAAGGCGGTTGGTTCGACTTACCAAATAAAGTGTGAACTCTGGACCTGTTGAAAGGCTTTTAGAAATGACAGATGGAAAAGGCAGGCTCCTCAAGGGCACGACTGAGGAACGAGGTGCCAAAGAAGCTTCTGAATCTGTCAACAGTTTGGGGTTACACGTGTGAAGAGAGAAAAACGTCAGTTTGATAGAACATTTATGGCATGGAGTGAGTTTAACACTTAATCAACACAGCCTTGTTTTCGGCGATACCTTACCCTGGTACACAGATACAGTCGTATGCAAAAGTTTGGGCACCCCTGATAATCTCCATTACTTTCATCTATAAAATGTTGGGCGTTTGGATGAGGAACGTCTTTGTCATATATATACACATACGTCATGGACAGTGATATTTTAGCCGTGAAATAAGGTTTATTTGATAAACAGAAAATATGCCATACGCATCATAAGAGAATTAGACACTTGCATAAATTTGGGCACCCCAACAGAAAAATCACATTAATATTTAGTAGAGCCTCCTTTTGCAAAAATAACAGCTTCTAGACGCTTTTTATATCCTCTGATGAGTGTCTGGATTCTGGATTGAGGTAATTTGGACCATTCTTCCTTACAATACATCTCCAGTTGAGTAAGGTTTGATGGGTGCCTAGCGTGGACAGCCCGCTTCAAGTCACCCCATAGATTTTCAATTATATTCAAGTCTGGGGACTGGGATGGCCATTCCAAAACATTGTAGTTGTTCCTCTGCATAAATGCCTTAGTGGATTTGGAGCAATGTTTCGGGTCGTTGTCCTGCTGGAACACCCAACTGCGCCGTAACTTCAGCTTTGTTACAGATTCTTGAACATTATTGTCCAGAATTTGCTGGTACTGAGTTGAATCCATACGACCTTCAACTTTAACTAGATTCCCAGTTCCTGCACTAGCCACACAGCCCCACAGCATGACGGACCCCCCCACCAAATTTTACTGTGGGCAGCAAGTGTTTTTCTAGGAATGCTGTGTTCTTTTGCCTCCATGCGTAACGCCTCTTGTTGTGACCGAATAACTCCATCTTTGTCTCATCAGTCCACAGTACTTTGTTCCAAAATGAGCCTGGCTTGTTCAAATGTAGTTTGGCAAACCTCAAGCGAGCCTTTTTGTGGCGCGTGTGCAGAAAAGGCTTCTTCCGCATCACTCTCCCATACAGCTGTTCTCTGTGCAATGTGCGCTGAATGGTCGAGCAATGCACAGTGACACCATCTGCAGCAAGATGACCTTGCAGCTCTTTGGAGGTGATCTGAGGGTTGTCCTTGACCATTCTGACCATTCTTCGCCTTTGCCTCTTTGTTATTTTTCCTGGCCTGCCACTTCTGGCCTTAACAAGAACTGTGCCTGTTGCCTTCCATTTCCTAATGACATTCCTCACAGTGGAAACTGATAGCTGAAACCTCCGGGATAACTTTTTGTAGCCTTCCCCTAAACCATACTGCTGAACAATCTTTGTTTTTAGATCATTTGATAGCTGTTTTGATGCCCCCATTTTGCCACTGTTCAGAGGAGAATCAAAGAGAAGCAAAACTTGCAATTGGCTAACTTAAATACCCTTTCTAATGATTGAATGCACCTTTTTATGTAATTGAAGGCTTAACGAGTTAATCAGACTAACTATGTGTTGCAGTTAATCAGCATTTAGTAGGCAGAGGTATTCAAATCAAATAAATGATAAGGGTGCCCAAACTTTTGCACAGCCTTTTTTTCACATTTGATTTAATTTCACACAACTAAATACTGCTACACCAAATATCTTTGTCTGGAAAACACCCCAGCACTCAGTGTTAACTAGAAAAGTAATATTACAATATTATATTGATCTTTTTTGGTGAAGACAGGAAATTATCATGCAGCCTCAGAGGGGTGCCTAAACTTTTGCATACGACTGTAGATGCTTGAGGTGATACAGATGTCTGAAAAGGTGTAAACAAACCGTGACTCATTTATAAGCTCATCTGTTTACAACCAGCGATCTGCTTTGGCCTGAAGGAGACTGAGGAAACATTTAGATGATCCATCCGACTGAAGGGGTCAATCTATGTGTCATGCATTCATTTGAACTGCAACCTGAAGGGATACTAACTGAAAAGACAGTGCCTATTGTGTAGGAGAGAACAGTGTTGGTATGGAGGGAAGAGAAACTGAACTAATCTATTTTCACGTGTACTCTCTGTTTCTCAGTAACACTTACCCAGCCTTGAACTTCCAGTTGTTTGGCATGAAATGTTTTTATCTTAATGACAAGCTCTCTTTCTCTTTTTTTCTTCTTTTTTTCTTTTTCTTTATACTCACACACAGACAAACATCAGAACACTCATTGAAAGAGAAAAAAAGAGAATGTCGAATGTAGTTCAGTCCACAGTAAATTGACGTTAAGCTTTCAACAAGACTTAAACATTTGAATGTCATTTTTTTGCTGCGCTATTTAAACTGACTTTGGTCCCTATCTCTAATGAAGACAGATCATGTCTAGGCCTGTGCTAAATATTTCAACTTCACAAAAAAAGAGAAATATTTGTGACTTCACAGCTCCCGATGTGTGTGTCCAAAGTGTCCCCAGAGTTCATGCTGGGCTCCACCGGCCACTCTGCCACCTCTGTGACTCTGGGGTCAAAGGTTAACTGGGTCATTAGCAGATGCCAGTTTCGATAATACCAGAGAAGACCATTGTTGGCCAGTGACACTTAGGAGTTCTTAGAGGATGGAGATAAAGAATGTGCTGGAAGTCTTTGAAGTATATCCATCAACTGTGTTAATCCCTCTTTAAAACAGGCCTAATCTCTCATCGTAGATGGCTACAAATGTTTACATCAAAACACATTTAAAAGTGTGTTGTGGACTGAAAAGGTTCACTAGTCCAACATTCACGTCATACTCTCCGTAGGTGTGGGCAAGTCTTGTCGTGGAAAGGTGCGTGCCAGCCAGCTACAGTACATTTGTTCCGAATATTTGGGTGAGGCATGTTTTGTTGAAGCAATGACAGCAAGCTGAGCACGTAAGTGTTTTCTTGGTTAACCACATGTCGCCCACCAGCCCATGGTTTCCCAAAACACTCTTCCCCTCCTCGTCAGAGCAGTACGGGCCCGGGGCGTTGGGCAGCCCCCCTGCTTGTCACCACAAAGAAGAATGGGACGGGGGGGGGAAGAAAACTCATAAGCTCTATCTTTAACAAGGCATGTCTCTATTAAGGGTATTATGACTTGTGTTTCCCTGTAGCGAAGTGAAGGGCAGATTTGGGGTGTAGGATTTGCTGTGTTGATTCAGGACTGCATCAAAGGGCTGACTGTCTTCCGACACTGTACAGCTCCATCTGGGAAGGAGACAAAGACTCGGGTTGGGCATTATGTCATGGTTTAGAAGATGTGAACGTTGGAACCTGGCAGGCTGAAACTCACCTGAAAATGTGAAACTGAATAACTGAGTACCGGTAACTGAATCTGTAACACATTCTATTTGGTATCGTGATTCCTGTTCTACAATTATATTGTTCTCTAGTTTCATATCAATAAGAATAATCTCATGGAATTAGATTCCTCATGCTGACACTATCAAGCCAGCCAGCGGGCTAACTGAAAGAAGATGAGATAATATGAGAGATTACAGTATTTTTATTATAATTGCATTATTCTAACCTAATAAATCTATACTTAATGCCAGAGAATAATGTAATGTGTTCTCTAAAACCTTATTAATACATATACAGTCGTATGCAAAAGTTTAGGCACCCCTCTGAGGCTGCATGATAATTTCCTGTCTTCACCAAAAAAGATCAATATAATATTGTAATATTACTTTTCTAGTTAACACTGAGTGCTGGGGTGTTTTCCAGACAAAGATATTTGGTGTAGCAGTATTTAGTTGTGTGAAATTAAATCAAATGTGAAAAAAAGGCTGTGCAAAAGTTTGGGCACCCTTATCATTTATTTGATTTGAATACCTCTGCCTACTAAATGCTGATTAACTGCAACACATAGTTAGTCTGATTAACTCGTTAAGCCTTCAATTACATAAAAAGGTGCATTCAATCATTAGAAAGGGTATTTAAGTTAGCCAATTGCAAGTTTTGCTTCTCTTTGATTCTCCTCTGAACAGTGGCAAAATGGGGGCATCAAAACAGCTATCAAATGATCTAAAAACAAAGATTGTTCAGCAGTATGGTTTAGGGGAAGGCTACAAAAAGTTATCCCGGAGGTTTCAGCTATCAGTTTCCACTGTGAGGAATGTCATTAGGAAATGGAAGGCAACAGGCACAGTTCTTGTTAAGGCCAGAAGTGGCAGGCCAGGAAAAATAACAAAGAGGCAAAGGCGAAGAATGGTCAGAATGGTCAAGGACAACCCTCAGACCACCTCCAAAGAGCTGCAAGGTCATCTTGCTGCAGATGGTGTCACTGTGCATTGCTCGACCATTCAGCGCACATTGCACAGAGAACAGCTGTATGGGAGAGTGATGCGGAAGAAGCCTTTTCTGCACACGCGCCACAAAAAGGCTTGCTTGAGGTTTGCCAAACTACATTTGAACAAGCCAGGCTCATTTTGGAACAAAGTGCTGTGGACTGATGAGACAAAGATGGAGTTATTCGGTCACAACAAGAGGCATTACGCATGGAGGCAAAAGAACACAGCATTCCTAGAAAAACACTTGCTGCCCACAGTAAAATTTGGTGGGGGGTCCGTCATGCTGTGGGGCTGGGTGGCTAGTGCAGGAACTGGGAATCTAGTTAAAGTTGAAGGTCGTATGGATTCAACTCAGTACCAGCAAATTCTGGACAATAATGTTCAAGAATCTGTAACAAAGCTGAAGTTACGGCGCAGTTGGGTGTTCCAGCAGGACAACGACCCGAAACATTGCTCCAAATCCACTAAGGCATTTATGCAGAGGAACAACTACAATGTTTTGGAATGGCCATCCCAGTCCCCAGACTTGAATATAATTGAAAATCTATGGGGTGACTTGAAGCGGGCTGTCCACGCTAGGCACCCATCAAACCATACTGAACTGGAGATGTATTGTAAGGAAGAATGGTCCAAATTACCTCAATCCAGAATCCAGACACTCATCAGAGGATATAAAAAGCGTCTAGAAGCTGTTATTTTTGCAAAAGGAGGCTCTACTAAATATGAATGTGATTTTTCTGTTGGGGTGCCCAAATTTATGCAAGTGTCTAATTCTCTTATGATGCGTATGGCATATTTTCTGTTTATCAAATAAACCTTATTTCACGGCTAAAATATCACTGTCCATGACGTATGTGTATATATATGACAAAGACGTTCCTCATCCAAACGCCCAACATTTTATAGATGAAAGTAATGGAGATTATCAGGGGTGCCCAAACTTTTGCATACGACTGTAGTTGATATGTACCATATCACA
>CAEFZP010002635.1:0-2500 GCA_903064625.1 Mallotus villosus
TTCTGTCCTGCTGTCTGCCATGTCTGTGTGCTGTCTGTCCTTCTGTCTGTTTATCTGCCTTCCTGTCTGTCTGTCCTTCTGTTTATCTGCCTGTTTCTGTGCTGTCTTCTGCATGTCTGCCTGTCTGTCGTCTGTCTGTCGTCTGCGTGCCTCTTGTCTGTCTGTCTGCATTTCGGTCTGCCTGTCGTCCGTCTGTCTGTCTGTCTTCTGCCTGCCTGTCTGCTCGTCTGCATAGTCTGTCTGCCTGTATGTCTGTCTGTCTTCGCATGTCTTGCTCTGTCTGTCTATCTGTCTGTCGGCCTGTTTAGTCTGTCTGCAATGTCTGTTGCTGTCGTCTGTCTGCATGTCTGTCTGTCTGTCGTCGTGCCTGTCTGTCTGTCTGCATGTCTGTCTGTCTGTCCGGTCTGCCTGTCCTGTCTGTCTGTCTGTCTGTCTGTCTGTCTGTCTAGTCTTTCTGTCTGTCTGTCTGCCTGTATGTCTGTCGTTCTTGTCTGTCTGTCTGTAGTCTGTCTGCATGTCTGTCTGTCTGTCCTGTATCTTCTGTCTGTTTATCTGCCTGCTGTTATCTGCCTGTTTATCGTCTGTCTGTCTGTCTGTCTGTCTGTCTGTCTGCCTGTATGTCTGTCTGCATGTCTGTCTGTCTGTCTGTCTGTCTGTCTGTCTGTCTGTCTGTCTGCATGTCTGTCTGTCTGTCTGTCTGTCTTGCATGTCTGTCTGTCTGCCTGTCTGTCTGTCCTGTCTGTCTGTCCTGTCTGTCTGTCCTGTCTGTCTGTCCTGTTGGTCTGCATGTCGGTCTGCATGTCTGTCTGTCTGCCTGTCTGTCTGTCTGTCGTTCTGTCTGTCTGTCTGTCTGTCTGCATGTCTGTCTGTCTGTCTGTCTGTCTGTCTGTCATGTCCTGTCTGTCTGTCTGTCTGTCTGTCTGTCTGTCTGCATGTCTGTCTGTCCTGTCTGTCTGTCTGTCTGTCTGCAGTCTGTCGTTATTGATATATTTCACTTACTGGACTGAAGCATGGCTGGTTGATCTCTCCTCCTCGTCTCTCTCTGTCTCCCTCCTCTGGCTCTGGGCAGCCTAGACTCTTCTCTCTCTTCTCCTCCTCTGGGCAGCCTAGGGTCGTGGGGTCAGCCTAGGGGTCGCCGGTCAGCCTGTGCCTCATCCGTCCTGAAAACAGCCGTCCTAGAGAAAGACAGGATGACAAAGAAGTGAAGAAGAGAGTGAAAGACGGGCGGAGAGAGAGAGAGAGAGTAGAGAGAGAGAGAGATAGAGAGACAATGGAACACGATGTGCAGTGTGACGTAGGGTACACCCTGACTGCTTGTCACCATGACGAGAGTCAGGCCGGATATCACCATGGTGAACTACAACACTACACACACACACACACACACACACACACCACACACACACACACCCACACAC
Source organism: Mallotus villosus (assembly GCA_903064625.1). Taxonomy (NCBI): domain Eukaryota; kingdom Metazoa; phylum Chordata; class Actinopteri; order Osmeriformes; family Salangidae; genus Mallotus; species Mallotus villosus. The sequence goes on from CAEFZP010002635.1 coordinate 1,419, forward strand.
ACACACACACACACACATGTGCGCACTCACTGCAAACATGCATGTGTTGTAGTTTTATTGGTGGGTGGCAGGAATCAAACCGGCAACCTTCTGATTAATAGCCGATTCCCTAACCGCTCAGCCATCTGACGTCCCTGTTTGACACATGAAGTGTGTGTGGTGTGGTGTGGTGGTGTGTGTGGGTGTGTGTGGGTGTGTGTGTGTGTGTGTGTGTGGGTGTGTGTGTGTTGGTGTGGTGTGTGTGTGTGTGTGTGTGTGTGTGTGTGTGTGTGTGTGTGGTGTGTGTGTGTGTGTGTGTGTGTGTGTGTGTCTGTGTGGCGTGTGGCGTGTGTGTGTGATGAATCAAGTGCTGTTATTCTTTCAGTTGGCAGATTCATTTGACATTCAATCAGCTTTAACTAGTATTTCTGTCTCCCAGAAATAACACCCACGTGCATCCGCACGGCACGCACTTCCTTAACTTCCTCATTAAACTTGATTTGGTATTACAGCTCGTAATCAAACGGGCCGTGGTGCGTTTCCTGGTTGCGTGGCGACACGATGACACTGACACGATTTCGGGAGGTTTACCGCGGGAAGTAAAGAAGGTAAGGACTAAACGTTTGAAAACGACAAAAAAGTTTAAACGTTAATCGCCTAGATCTTCTTTATAGTATCGGTTCCTCGCAGCCCCAATGGTTGTCTTGTTTCGACGCTGGGATAGTCCGGTGACATAGCTTGTTGTGATTTTTTTGAATTGCTATTGTGAACTTCACGATTCCAAGACTGTGAAACGAGGTATGTAACACCAGACGAGAAGAGAGACAGGTGTTTGCGTGTGTTGTGACGTAGCGTTGTGTTGCCGAGCACGCGTCCTTTACGCTGCACGGTGCACTTACTACTTAGTTCTAGAAGAAAACGGACATTATTAAGTAAATCGTATGATTTTAATTAGGAATTGCGTTTACACTAAATGAAGAATATGTGTTTTGAAGCTGTTTTGATCCTGCAACTCCTCCCTCTCCCTCCCTCTCCTCTATCCCTCCTCTCTCTCTCCCCTCCTCTCCGCTCCTCTCCTCTCGCTCTCCCTCCTCTCCTCTCCC
>CAEFZP010002635.1:10000-12500 GCA_903064625.1 Mallotus villosus
CCCAAGGTCATGATGTAGGTAGCACACACACACACACACAAAACCCTCAGGTCATGATGTAGGTAGCACACACACAAACACACAACCCAAGGTCATGATGTAGGTAGCACACACACACACACACAACCCTCAGGTCATGATGTAGGTAGCACCACACACACACACAACCCAAGGTCATGATGTAGGTAGCACACACACACACACACAACCCTCAGGTCAAGATGTAGGTAGCACACACACACACACAAACACACAACCCAAGGTCATGATGTAGGTAGCACACACACACACACAAACACACAACCCAAGGTCATGATGTAGGTAGCACACACACACACACACACACCCTCAGTCATGATGTAGGTAGCACACACACACACCACAACCCTCAGGTCATGATGTAGGTAGCACACACACACACACACAACCCAAGGTCATGATGTAGGTAGCACACACACACACACACAACCCAGGTCATGATGTAGGTAGCACACACACACACACACACACACAACCCTCAGGTCATGATGTAGGTAGCACACACACACACACAACCCAAGGTCATGATGTAGGTAGCACACACACACACCACACAACCCTCAGGTCATGATGTAGGTAGCACACACACACACACACAACCCCAAGGTCATGATGTAGGTAGCACACACACACACAACCCTCAGGTCATGATGTAGGTAGCACAGACACACACACACACACCACACACACACACACAACCCAAGGTCATGATGTAGGTAGCACACACACACACAACCCAAGGTCATGATGTAGGTAGCACACACACACACACAAACACACAACCCAAGGTCATGATGTAGGTAGCACACACACACACACACAACCCAAGGTCATGATGTAGGTAGCACACACACACACACACAACCCAAGGTCATGATGTAGGTAGCACACACACACCACACACACAACCCTCAGGTCATGATGTAGGTAGCACACACACCCACAACCCGCAGGTCATGATGTAAATACGTGTCTTACTCAAGTCAATTAAGTCTTCTAACAATGTATATGGTGTGTGTGTGTGCGTGTGTGTGTGTGCGTGTGCACATGTGTGGTGTGTGTGTGTGTGTGTGTGCACATGTGTGTGTGTGTGTGTGTTGTGTGTGTGTGTGTGTGTGTGTGTGTGTGTGTGTGTGTGTGTGTGTGTGTGTGTGTGTGGTCCAGGAGTCTCTCTCACCCTACACTGGTGCAGCTGTATGGCGTGTGCTCCCAGCAGGATCCCGTCTACATCGTGACTGAGTTCATGGAGCTGGGCTGCCTCCTCAACTACATCAGACAACACAGAGACCACCTGGCTGCAGGTACACACACACACTCACTCACACACACACACACACCTATACACACACACACACACACACACACATGGAGCTGGGCTGCCTCCTCAACTACATCAGACAACACAGAGACCACCTGGCTGCAGGTACACACACACACACCACACACACACACACGCACACACACACACACTCACACACACTCACACACACACACACACTCACTCACTCACACACACACACACACGCACCACACACCACACACTCACACACACTCACACCACACCACACACACTCACACATTCACACACTCACACCACTCACACACCACACACACACACCACACACACCACACACCCACACACACTCACACCACACCACACACCACACCACCAACCACACACACCACACTCACACACACACACACACACACTCACACACACACACCCACACACACACACACACCAGTGTTCTCTGGAGTGTGAACAGGAAGTCCCTGGAGACAGAAGTGACATGTTCTGTGTTCCTGTTCCTCAGGCTCCCTGCTGAGCTTCTGTCTGGACGTGAGTGAGGGCATGGAGCACCTGGAGCACCACGGCTTCATCCACAGGGACCTGGTGAGTCTCCAGCCAATAGGGACAGACCTGGTGAGTCTCCAGCCAATAGGGACAGACCTGGTGAGTCTCCAGCCAATAGGGACAGACCTGGTGAGTCTCCAGCCAATAGGGACAGACCTGGTGAGTCTCCAACCAATAGGGACAGACCCGGTGAGTCTCCAGCCAATAGGGACAGACCTGGTGAGTCTCCAGCCAATAGGGACAGACCTGGTGAGTCTCCAGCCAATAGGGACAGACCTGGTGAGTCTCCAGCCAATAGGGACAGACCTGGTGAGTCTCCAGCCAATAGGGACAGACCTGGTGAGACCATGGTTTGAAAGTATGTTAATCACCGGGCGTATGAGCATGTGACCAATGGCGTATGAGCATGTTAAGATGACAAATGGTGTGAGAGTAAAGTATGTCTCCACAGGCAGCCAGGAACTGTCTGGTGAACGCTGCTCTGGTGGTGAAGGTGTCTGACTTTGGCATGGCCAGGTACACACACACACACACAAACACTGCTAAACTAGGTACACACACACATGCTGCTAACACACACACAATGACAGTGATCCAGGAATGTTC
>CAEFZP010002635.1:15000-17500 GCA_903064625.1 Mallotus villosus
ACAAACACATATGTACACACACACTCACACACCTCACAAACACATAATGTACACACACACTCACACACTCACAAACACATAATGTACACACACACACACACACTCACAAACACATAATGTACACACACACTCACACACTCACAAACACATAATGTACACACACACTCACACACTCACAAACACATAATGTACACACACACTCACACACTCACAAACACATAATGTACACACACACTCACAAACACATAATGTACACACACACTCACAAACACATAATGTACACACACACTCACACACTCACAAACACATAATGTACACACACACTCACAAACACATAATGTACACACACACTCACACACTCACAAACGCATAATGTACACACACACTCACACACTCACAAACACATAATGTACACACACACTCACACACTCACAAACACATAATGTACACACACACTCACACACTCACAAACACATAATGTACACACACACTCACACACTCACAAACACATAATGTACACACACACTCACACACTCACAAACACATAATGTACACACACACTCACACACTCACAAACACATAATGTACACACACACTCACACACACTCACAAACACATAATGTACACACACACTCACACACTCACAAACACATAATGCACACACACACTCACACACTCACAAACACATAATGCACACACACACTCACACACTCACAAACGCATAATGCACACATACACTCACACACACTCATCCTCAAGCCCCACATACACACTCGCACACACATACTCACACACTCACAAACACATATGCACACATACACCTCGCACTCACTCATCCTCAAGCCCCACATACACACTCGCACACACACACTCACACACTCACAAACACATATGCACACATACATACACTCGCACTCACTCATCCTCAAGCCCCACATACACACTCGCACACACACACACACCTCACACACACACTATCACACCACACACACTATCACCACACTATCACACACTCACACCACACACACTATCACACACACACACACACTGACACACACACACACACTATCACACACACACACACCTTCTGATAAGAAGCTCTGATCTGTGGCCGTCTGATCTGCCAGATCAGTTAGTTATGCATGAGCTGCACTACACAACACACCTGCACCTGATCCCTTAACGACCCGCCCCCGACGACTAGCCAAGTCACTCCAGGAGGGAGAGGAGGCTGAAGACTGCCAGCAGTGCACAGACCTGGAGGAGACTGGACACCTGGAGGACACCTGGAGGAGCCTGGAGGACACCTGGAGGAGCCTGGAGGAGACCTGGAGGACACCTGGAGAAGACCTGGACACCTGGAGGAGACCTGGAGGACACCTGGAGAAGACCTGAACACCTGGAGGACACCTGGAGGACATCTGAACACCTGCAGGACACCTGGAGGACATCTGAACACCTGCAGGAGACCTGGAGGACACCTGAACACCTGCAGGAGACCTGGAGGACACCTGAACACCTGCAGGAGACCTGGAGGACACCTGGAGGACACCTGGAGGACACCTGGAGGACACCTGGAGGACACCTGGAGGACACCTGGAGGACACCTGGAGGAGACCTGAACACCTGGAGGACACCTGGAGGACATCTGAACACCTGCAGGAGACCTGGAGGACACCTGGAGGAGACCTGAACACCTGCAGGAGACCTGGAGGACACCTGGAGGACATCTGTACACCTGGAGGACGCCTGTAGGACATCTGGAGGACATCTGAACACCTGCAGGAGACCTGGAGGACTAGACACGTGTAGGTTTGGTCTGGAGCTTATCTACATGCCCATCTGAAAGGTAAGGCCAGGCGAGGGTAGGACAGGGGTGAGGAGATAAGGGGGGGGTGTTGGAAGAGAGCCTTGGGGTCAGGGGTCAGGGGTCAGGGGTCAGGTTCCTGGAGGTCGCTGTCCTCAGAAGAGGTCAGAGGTGATGTGTATTTCCCATCCAGCATGATGTCATCTGAATTATTCACACTGGACGCTCCTCTCCTGTCCAAACACACACACATATACACACACACACACATACAACACACATATACACACACACACACAGTCCTGTCTTTCAGACTCACGGAACATGAAATTGGATACAGATCTGGAAGCACACAGGCACAGTTCAATGGACATCTTCAGATGACAACGAAGAAGAAGAAGAAAGAGACGAGAAGCGAAGAGAATGAGCAAGCGAAGAGAAGGAAGAGTAAGACGACGAGAAGAGACGAGAAGAGACGAGAGTAGAGAGAGAAGAGAAGAGACGAGAGAAGAGAGAGGAGAAGGAAGGTTAGAAGATTTAGCAAGCAGCTCCGAGGAAGCTAGAAAGAACTAACGAGACATGATCGAGGAGCGAGAGAGAGATGATGACAGCGACGCAGAGCGTGAAGAGACAGAGGACGAGAAGCGACGACTAGCAGGAGTGACGAGATGCGAAGTGGACTAGCAGCGCATC
>CAEFZP010002635.1:22500-32814 GCA_903064625.1 Mallotus villosus
GTACCCCCAGGACCAGAGCGACCTGTCGGGCTGGCAGCCAGACGAGACCCAGGCTCCGGGCTGGGCCTACCCACAATGCACCCCGCACTGCTGCGAGCCCTCGGAACAGGCTCCGCCCCCGGCTGAGAGAGAGGTAAGGGAGGAGGGGAGGTGTGTGGTACTGTGTGTGTCTGACCCTGTTGTGTGTGTCTGACCCTGGCCCTGTTGTGTGTGTGTGTGTGTGTGTGTCTGGCCCTGTTGTGTGTGTGTGTGTGTGTGTGTGTGTCTGGCCCTGGCCCTGTTGTGTGTGTCTGACCCTGGCCCTGTTGTGTGTGTGTGTGTGTGTCTGGCCCTGTTGTGTGTGTGTGTGTGTCTGGCCCTGTGTGTGTGTGTGTGTGTCTGACCCTGTTGTGTGTGTCTGACCTGGCCCTGTTGTGTGTGTGTGTGTGTGTCTGACCCTGTTGTGTGTGTCTGACCCTGGCCCTGTTGTGTGTGTGTGTGTGTGTCAGCTCTTGCAGGCGTTCTACAGACAGCAGGATGAGATCAGAGAACTGCAGGAGCAGCTCAAACCAGAAACAGGTCAGAACACACACACACACACACCTCACATACACACACCTCACACACACACCATACACACCATACACACCTCACATACACATACACACACCTCACACACACACACCTCACACACACACCATACACACCTCACACACACACCATACACACCTCACATACACACACACCTCTCACACACACACCTCACACACCACACACCTCACACACACACACTCCTTCTCTCCCCAGGTGAGGATCACACAGCTGGAGCTGGAAGGCAAGAACAGGAACAAGATGAGAGCTACCTTCTGAACCAGCCAATCACCAAGCTCCATCGGCCTCTGACCCAGCCAATCACGAGGCTCCATCTGGCGTTGTCCTCCGACCCAGCCAATCACATGCTGTGCTCAGATAACCAGTTTCACAAGTTAGGCTAAATCAACATGTTATATTTTTGTCTTTCTGCAATACCAGTATAACAATCTTACAAACTCAACTAAAAAATAAAATGTTAGTATTGAAAATATAACACTAAACATTTTCTACGACCACAAAATCAAATTCCTCTCATCTGATGGCTATAGATTAAAAAAAAAGAAGAATAATTCTAATGATTTCTTTGCTTACAATTTAACCCAATAAAACACGTGAAATTGTTGCAAGTTAACTTTTATCAGTACATAGTCCACATGAATGTAACTAGAAATCTGGAGTAGCTCATAAAATCATTGAATAAAACATAAATGTAACCGAGGAGTTTCCAGAAGGTCGGTTGGTGAAGGAGAGACAGAGCAGGAGCAAAATGTTAAGATTTTATTTACAAAGTCCATTTTTATCTGGTTTTTGTTTTTAACTTACGGAAAGTAAAAAAATACAGCCAAGACCAGTCAGTGTAAGTATCAGACACACCCACTCAGGCCCCGCCCCCTGACCCCCATAAGCCCCACCCCCAGCCTCTACAGGCCCCCGCCTACCCACAGCAGATCGACCTATCTGGAGGCAGGGCTGGGCAAACGCTCACTCACCTCTACAGAGCTGAGATCTGAGAGGAGGGAGATGGGGAAGAGGGAGAGGAGAGGAGGGGAGGAGGGAGAGAAGAGGAGGAGAAGAGGAAGGAGGAGGAGGAGGAAGTGTCCCTCAGGTGACTCCGCCTCCACACAGGACACACCCACACAGCCCTGACAACAACGATACAAAATAAACAACTAAACTAAATTCTCTGAAAAAAAATAGGATTTTTTCCCCTTCCTTCTTCCATGTTTTAGATTTTTTCTTAATTTTTCTTAAAAGCTCTGTTGGCAAAAAAAAATGCCTCCCGTTCCCAGAGTTCAATACGGAGGGGGGTGGGGGGGCGGCGTCTCCCAGGGCAACACACAGCCAGTCCATGGGGTGGGAGGTCATTATGGGAGGAGCCAGGGCAGGAAAGGGAGGAGCCGGGACAGGATGGAGAAGCCAGCAGGACGGGAGGAGGGGGGTCAGGGGTCATCACACTCAATCATCATCATCATCGTCGTCATCATCATCCTCATCCTCATCTTCAGGGGCCCTCTTCCTCTTCTCTCCCTTGACGGGTGTGTCTTCCTCATCTGGGGAGAGAGAGAGAGAGAGGAGGGAGGGGAGAGAGGGCACAGGGTTAAAGACACACCAGGACAATGTGTGTGTGTGAGACAGAATGTGTGTGTGTGTGTGTGAGACAGAATGTGTGTGTGTGTGTGAGAGACAGAATGTGTGTGAGGGAACATACCAGGATAGAAAAAGTGTGTGTGAGAGAATGTGTGTGTGTGTGTGTGACAGTGATTGTACTACCCACCATCATCATCCTCGTCTTCATCATCGTCATCATCATCGTCGTCATCCAGTCCTCCATTCACCTCTCCTTCCTGGAGAAGGGCAGCAAAATCAAAACCAACTCTACAAACACACCAACTGCACAAGAAAAACTGTGTACCATGTCTAATATGACACACACGCGTGTCATACTTCAGAGTTGCCAGTAGAGGGAACCAGACTTCAGTCAAAACAGGAAACAGACACTCCAAACTTCCTCCTCACCTCACTGTCATCGTCATCATCCTCCTCCTCTGCCACCACTCCCTCCTCTTCATCATCCTCCTCTTCCTCATCAAAGTCCTCACTCTCTCCCTCTGTGGGCGGGACAAAACACACACTGTTAGGACACACCCGGTTCAACACACACACACACACACACACACACACACACACACCCCTCATCACCCATCCCTCCCTCACACCCACACAGCCCTCCTCATCTCCTCACCCCCCAGGCAGTCACACACATCCACACACAGCCCTGCTCACACACAGCCCTGCTCACACACAGCCCTGCTCACACACAGCCCTGCTCACACACAGCCCTGCTCACACACAGCCCTGCTCACACACAGCCCTCCCCACTCACCGACTCCCTCCTCATCCTCCAGGCCGTCTCCCTCGCTGTCTGAGTCGGAGGCCTCACAGTCCTCAATGTCGTACCCGTCCAGGTATGTGAGCTGGGGCAGCAGCTTGAAGATGCTCTCCCTGTAGTCCCCCAGGTTAGTCACCTCGCAGTTTAAACAGGTCCAGGGACTTCAGCAGGTGAAGCTTCTTCTACAGGGGGCAGAGGTGGTCAGGGGAGATAGTTAAGTGCCAGTCGAGGGCTAGCGTAGTTATGCTAGTTAGGGCTAGCGTTGTTAAGCTAGTTAAGGCTAGCGTAGTTAAGCTAGTTAGGGCTAGTGTAGTTAAGCTAGTTAGGACTAGCGTAGTTATGCTAGTTAGGACTAGCGTAGTTAAGCTAGTTAGGGCTAGCGTAGTTATGCTAGTTAGGACTAGCGTAGTTATGCTAGTTAGGACTAGCGTAGTTAAGCTAGTTAGGGCTAGTGTAGTTATGCTAGTTAGGACTAGCGTAGTTAAGATAGTTAGGGCTAGTGTAGTTATGCTAGTTAGGGCTAGCGTAGTTAAGCTAGTTAGGGCTAGTGTAGTTATGCTAGTTAGGGCTAGCGTAGCTAAGCTAGTTAGGGCTAGCGTAGTTAAGCTAGTTAGGGCTAGCGTTACCCACCAGGGGCTCCAGTGTGCTGATGTCTTTGAACTTGTTCCCACTGAGGTTGAGGTGAGTCAAGTTGACCAGGCGCTCTGCTAGAACCTCCAGACCTCCCGATATCCTGTTATCACTCAGCTCCAACTGGGGGAGGAGAGGAGGGAAGGGAAGGGGGGAGGGGGAGAGAGAGGAAGGGGGGAGGGGGAGAGAGAGAGAAGAGGGGAGGAGGAGAGGGGAGGAGAGAAGAGGGAGAAGGAGGAGAGACCAAAGTATATCGAGTAAACACACAACCATGAGTTATCCACATCCTGACCCATTACATTGACTCCATTATCTATCACTACAGTAATGTTCATATATCTATAACGGTAACCTAGCAACATCGCTGACGACGTACGCCCCCCCTGAGCTCTACCTTGGTGAGTTTCTCTAGTTTAGGGATGTTGGACACGGAGATCAGGCCGACGTTGACCAAGCTGAGAAGCTGCAGGTTCTCAAACTCTTCCGTGATTCCCTCCATCTTCCCCTCGTTCGACCGGCAGTTGTCCAGCACCAGCTCGTGAACCTGTGACAAAAATGATTTAAAAAGTTGACACGCCGGTATGTTGCTTGGTAAACTGAGACATCCTGTACGGGAATCTGCATACAAACGCCACACAGTTCAAGTTACACAATTCCCACAGTTGCAGATTTACTACTAGGGGTTTGTTGTCGGTAGGAATACTTAGTTTGATCCATCTGCGGGTTTATTTCGAAGGACGGCGCCGGTAGACCCGTCGGTCGGGGGTTGTTTGTAAACTCCGTAAGCACGTGCTAGCTGACGCGTGTTAGCCAAGGCCGCTCTCACAAGTAACTAATTACGCTTTACTGTCGCTGTTTATTCCTACAAGTTACACTTCCACATATACAAATCTAGCGACTCAATCACTTTTCATCTCTCTTTCCCTTCCGTTGAATTTCTAAGCCAATTTTTTTGACCGAGTCGTGTGCTAGCCAGGCTAGCCATCTTGCCGCTCTAGTAGCAGCTCTGGCGCCATTGCCAGTCATTTGTGCAATGCTCACGCGAGCTAGCTAACCCTGCTACGCCTCTCGCTCTCTCACGCCAGAAGTCTATGGCGGGGAGAAGCTGCACGAGCAGCTAGCTAGCTAGTTACCTGGACGACAACACACTCATCCAGCGTTCTAAACGTTCGACAGAAAGCAACGCTAGTTTGTAAATTACCTCACAACATCGCCGTTTACAGCAAGTACAAGTCTGAGACCGCAAAACCAGGATGCTAGAGGCAAAGCGGGTTTCCTAGCTAGCTACGCTAACCAAGACTAGCTAGCTTCTCAACACGGTTCACTTCATCCAACAAACTTATCGAATTATGAACAACATGTGCAACGAAACAGTCTGACTTAAAAGTTGCCTAAAGAGTTGAGCTTAGACACACTTGTAGGCCTATCAAACTAGTTAATGTTAAATTCCAGGTATTAGCCGGGGCCTTTCCAACTGGCAATCATCGGTGTTCTCTTCGACTCACATGTGGTCGCCATGACTTTCCTACATCGATTCGCTCGCCAAAGTTTTGATGTCGCAGCCTTCCAGCCAAACCATACTTACATCTGACGGAGTCCGGTTCCTCAGTTCTAAATGAATTCTCTTTTTCATGTCCATTTTCTTCTCTCGTATCGTGTTGAACTTTCGTCTTCTTGTGGTTCAGCGTCGCTGTTGCGTTGGCGCAGCGAAGAGAGGCTGTGACCGTGTGTGTGTAACAGAAGGGGCTGGAATCTGGGTCAGCGACCGTGTTTTGTAAAACGGAGGGAAAGGAGGTTGAACCAAAAACGGACAATTGCGCCCCTGCTGGCGGTCGCACTATTCGCCGTGTAACATCCGGCCTACGATATAAATCACTTAAAAACACATTTTGATTTAGTTATTTGGTAGATATTTTAATCTGAAGTGACTTAAAAAAGTAGCAGTTGGTATCAATGACAGCGCACGCGGCTGCTGTGCCATCAAACAGTGTTTATTTGTATAAGTCACATAGTAGTCCTTTTCTCACATCAAGCAGTACGACATCTTCTTTTTTCATATTTTAGTATTTCCAAACACAGTAAACAGGAATACAGCATGTTTAATATTGGTAAACATCCATCCCTCCATCTCGCGTGTTGCACGATACTTCACTATGCCACCATCATTACTCAGTTACATAAATAGATAAATAAATAAATACATTATGTAACAACACTGGGAGAGATTCACGCCAGAGCACACAAGTGGGAGGAGTCAGTAAGTGGGCGGGGCCAAGCGATAACACAGGGAATCAACGTCATGTGTACAACCAATCACTGAGGTCGGAGGTCGCCGAGGCAACTGAAGTGTTCAGGGTGACGTTGCCATGGCAGCAGAAACTGAAAATTGAAATTCCGTGTACACGTCCCCTTGTACTTATTGACCCCCAATAAACGTTATTACTATCGTTGTTTTATTGCCAACGTATTGATTTGTCATTGATTATTATTTATTAGTGACAGTTGGTGCTTCAGATGTCTGATAACCATCCTGAGCTTGTGTTTTTGATAACCTCTCATATCATATAGTGTTTTAAAGGTCCCATGACATTAACATTTCACTTCAGGAGGTTATTTAACATTAATATGAGTTTCCCCTAGCCTGCCTTTGGTCCCCCAGTGGCTAGAAATGTTGATAGGTGTAAACCAAGCCCTGGGTATTCTTCTCCGCCTTGGAGAAAATGAAAGCTCAAACACTCGGTTTTGAAAATCTTCGAGAGACATCATGGCTTGCAAACGACCGAAGCATGGCAGTTAGCCCCGCCTCTTTCTTCCTCATAGCATTTAAAGCTACGGACACAGAAATGGCACGTCCTAAGGAAAGCTCATTGTGGGACTACTCGTAGTGGCTGTAATTCTGCACCAAGGCTGAATTAGGGGAAAGAGACTTCAGATACAGTGTTAGGGGACCACTAAGGCCTATATAAAAGCATCCAAAAACAGCATGTCATGGGATCTTTAAGATTTGTGTTTCTGATAACTAGTTACACACACACACACATGCACAGTGTTACATTAGCCGAATGTAACATCTGTACATATATACTTATGTTCATATATATGGATATTGTATATATATATAAAATACCTTAAAAGTTGCTGATAAAGTTGTTGAGCCACACAGGTGTATCAGTGTTTGACAGTAGAAGGTAGATCACATGACCACACGATCATAAATATAAACTAGGTCACATGACCGAACGATCATAAATATAAACTCCTGTTTCCAACGTTCACAGAGGAGGGCTGTGCTCCCGTACCACAAGCCGTGGATCAGGAATCGAACCCGGGGTCACAGACCACTGAGCTAAAGGCTGCTGGTCTCAGATAGGGTCCTCCAACCACCTCCTCTACAGCTACAATGCCTATAGAAGGGGGTTCAAATCCCCAGGTGGGTACAGGGTGAGACAAGGGTGGATTCTCTGGGGGTACAGGGTGAGACAAGGGTGGATTCTCTGGGGGGTACAGGGTGAGACAAGGGTGGATTCTCTGGGGGGTACAGGGTGAGACAAGGGTGGATTCTCTGGGGGTACAGGGTGAGACAAGGGTGGATTCTCTGGGGGTACAGGGTGAGACAAGGGTGGATTCTCTGGGGGTACAGGGTGAGACAAGGGTGGATTCTCTGGGGGTACAGGTGAGACAAGGGTGGATTCTCTGGGGGGTACAGGGTGAGACAAGGGTGGATTTTCTCTCAGGGTCAGGCCTATGTACATGTTAATACATCTTCCCTTTATAGTACACTTCCTCTCTCCTCTACTACAACAACAACCGCCATTGGCTGGCTCCAGCATGCAGGACCATGACAGCACTTCCTGGTTTAACCTCAGAGACAGAACCTCGGTTTGGACTGATGTCATGTGATCCACGACAAACAGATCACAGAGCCTGTTTATACTAGTGCCCTGGTAGACAGACAGGCTGGCTGGCAGAAAGACAGGTAAACAGACAGACTGGCTGGCAGAAAGACAGGCAGACAGGCAGGCTGGTTGATGGTAGAAAGACAGGCTGGTTGGCAGATATACACAAGACAGATAGACTGTCAGACAGGCTGGCTGGCAGACAGACAGAAAAGTGATCTGCTGGTTAGAAGATAACAATGTACTTTACACTGATCATGGACCCTGTCTGAAGATACACATATGTAGGCACTGTCTTTCACACACACACACACACACACACACACACACACACACACACACACACACACACACACACACCACACACACACACACACACACACACACACACACACAGCACGGTGTCCACATCCTATCGGCTTACGGTATGAGAGCAGCAATCGGCTACACTGACCCACAACCACTGGGCTATGACACATCGTCCTCCTCTCATCTCATCTCATCTCTCTCTCTCTCTCTCTCTCTCTCTCTCTCTCTCTCTCTCTCTCTCTCCTCTCTCTCTCTCTCTCTCTCTCTCTCTCCTCTCTCTCTCTCTCTCTCTCTCTCTCAGCCACCAGTGGGGTTCCTGCAGTCTTTCGTTTGTGAAAAGTGTTTTTACACAGAGAAGGGTGTGTGGCTTGACCAGGTAGGGGGCGTGGCCCCCATGGCAGAGGAGGCGGGCCTAATGAGGAAGTGGAACCAGGATGTCCACGTAGTTCACGGGGAAGAAACCTGATTGGCCGTGCAGCATGCCCTCGTACCAATTGCCGTCGATCTGATTGGTCAGGGTGATGATGTCACCCTCCTTGAAGCCCAGCTCTCCCTCGTTCTCCGGCTCACAGTCTAGAGAGTGCCCTAGAGCAGTCTGGTCAGCTAGGGGAGAGAGAGGGAGGAGATGGTGGAGAGGGTACGGAGAGGAGGAGAGGTCTGTCGGAGAGTGAGCCTGAGAGTGTGTAGCTTGCGTAGAGGGGAGGAGCGAGTTTGATAGGGGCGAGTACCGCTGAGCCGACGTCTATATTGTCTGCTACGTTCTTCTCTGGCGGCTCACTTGTGTCTTCTCGTTCGGCCTCGCTTGCGGCTCTGTTTCTTCTCCTTTGTCTTCTCGTTCTCTCTTGTCTTCTCTGGTCTTCTCTTGTCGTCTCTCTTTCGTGCCTCTGTCGTCTTCTCGTCTCTGCGTCTCGTGTCTTCTCGTTCTTCTCCTTTCTTCTTCTTTTCTGCTCGTTCTTCTCTTTTCTTCGCTTTCTTTTGTCTGCTCTCTCCTCCTTCTCTTCCTCTGCGTTTCTCTCTCTTCTTCTCTTTTCTTCTCGTGTCTGCTCTTTTCTTCGCTTCGCTTAAAGCCTTCTTCTCTTTTCTTTTTCCTTCCTTCTGTCTCTTCTTGCTTTTCTGCACTTCTTTCTCTTTTTCTTCTCTTTTTCTCTCTTTTCTCCTTTCTTTTCTCTCTTCTCCCTTTCTTCTCCCCCTTTCTCCTTCTCTTTTTCTTCCTCTTTCGTACCTCTTTTCTTCGTTGCTTCTTACATCTTCTTCCCTTACTTCGATCTTTTATCTCTTTTACTCGCTCTCCTCTCTTTCTTCTCTTTCCTCTCTTTTCTGCTCTTTTCTTCTTCTTTCCTCTCCTTTCGTCTTGTTCGTGTTTCCACTTCTCCTTTTCTTCTCTTTCCCTCCTTTTCTCTTCTCCCCTTCTCTTTTCTTCTCTTTTTCTCTCCGCTTCTTCTTGTCTTCCCTTTTCTTTTCTCTCTCTCTTTAATTCTCGTTTTCTCGCTTTTTCTCTTCTCTTTTCATCTTTCCTTGCGCCTTTTTCCTCTTTTCTTCTGTTTTCTTTTCTCTCTTCGCTCTTCGCTCTTTTTCTTCTCTTTCTTCTCTCCTTTCTTCCTCCCAAAGACCGTTCTCTGTACGCTTCTTATTCCCTTTACGCAGACGCTCTTCTCCGCGGCTGCTGACTTACCAGTACGCACCCATTGACCTTCCCCCATCCCCCCCGGCACGTCGGATGAGTTGCCCCCCCATGACACACACCCTCCCAGACACCCACCCACACACACACCCACCCCCCACCCACACCTAACACACACCTTCCCACACCCCCCCACACAAAAAAAAAAACAGCCCAGCCCCCCTTTTGAGCTTTCTTTTACCCTTCTGATTGCATCCCCCCTTTTAGTCCGTCTGGTCCGGGGCAAAGAGCTCCAGCACCCTTCGTGTGTTTAGGAGTGAACTCCTTCCTTTTTCTGCTTGGACGTCTCCTCCTTGATCCTGCCACACACACCCAGACACACGCACACACACATGACACCGTTGACCACACACAAAACAAACCATCACTCACCATAACACACCACACCATACACCCCCCCTACACACACACACACACTCCCCCACCCATTTCTCACAACACCCACACCCACATGCCCCCAACACACACACACACCATACACACACCATACACACACACCAGATTGCCGCCCCCACACAACATGAAAGAGAGAGATGATCAAACTTTGTGTGTGTATGGTGTGTTTGTGATGTTTGGCATGGGTGGTGTGTGTCTGGTGTGTGTTTTCGTGGTGCAGGGGGGGGTGTTACATGTGTGGTGGGTGTGTCCTGGTGTGTGTGTGTGTGGTGTCTGTTGTGTGTGTGTCTGTGTGTGTGTGCGTGCGCTTCCTGGTGTTGTGGTCTGGTGTGTTTTGTCTTTTGTGTGTTTGTTTCCTGGTGTTTGATTTTGTGTGTGGTTTTCTTTGTCTTGTTTGTTTTTTGTGTCTTTTTTTTTGTGTTTTTGATTTGTCTTGTGGG
>CAEFZP010002636.1:0-5000 GCA_903064625.1 Mallotus villosus
AAATATCCATATCTCCTTTCACTAGACATCCCTCATTTTCTTACAGTGATACGGAGTTCCTAGACACATCTCCTCTCATTTCAACTACAGTATCCTTTTTCAAATATCGATGATAAACCATCTCACACCATCCACACACGCTCTCAATCCCGACTTACCCTCTGAGTTGGCGTCCTCTCCCCTTCAAGGTTGCTCGTTTCTTTCTGAAATTCATCTCACAACTCCGATTCCACAACTCAATGCATCAATTCCCGTCTGTCTCGCTCTCACCAGGGGCACATTAATCCCACCGATATTGCTCGAAAATCATTTGGACTTTTGCTATTCGCCTGATTCCTCTTGTCTGTAGTCGCACTCCCCATTCCAATCCTGTGGCTCCTTGCTTCTTCTTCTGTCAGCAGTTGCTCGTCGCTGTTTGAGCCTTCTGTCTTAACATTACTGTGTAGAACCTCGCCTTCATCTTTCTCTCTCTAGTATACCAACTACCCATTGCCTGTCCTTCGGTGCGTCTGCATCTCACGCATGCTCCTGCCTGGCTAGCTACCCTCCCTAGCCTGCCGTCCTACATCTGGGCCAGCTCATCTTACCATCTACTCATCTAGCACCCGCAACGCTCTCAATGCCGACTAGCCCTGCCATGATAGGCGAACATGGTGCTCAATGAACACACTTGTGCTAGCCTGGTAGCATTCTTCGGCTGTCACCCAATTTTGTGTTGAACTTCTGCTGTCGTCATTAGCTTTCGTTGGGCCTTACTGTTAGCGCCTTGGGTCTGGCATGACTTTCTGCAGTCCACTGTTTGGCGCCTCGTGGTCAGGATCTTAACGAGTTGGCTTGTCTCCGGTTAGCTGTCTCTGAACCTTATACTAGATTTTACTCGAAACCTCGCACATGCACCTAACTCTCTACTCCTCTCTCGCGGCCTACTGGCAGATTTGTATGAATACTTCTCCTGAATTCTCTGCCTTGTTTCTTCCCTCCGGGGAGCTGCTCTATGAACTTTGACAATGTTTACAGCACTAACTTACTCTTCTCGATTTCTCGGGTGTCCTTCGCTGTGTGTTGCGCACTAGCGAGTGCCATGACATTTGCTTATATGGCGTCTGGGTGTCATTTCTCCGCTCGTTTGCTGGGGTGTTCGCGTCATCACTCATTCTGTGGTCCTGGCTTGCAGTCCAGAATCGACACGTCCGACTGCTCATTGTGGGCGTAGAGGTTTTGTACTTCGGCCCAGTCACAAGGGGGGATCACTTTCTACGCGGAGACATTCTGGGAGGAGGGGAAATAAAGGCACTAAATCTCTCGTACTCCATCGCTCAGCGCCAATCTATGCCATCCAACATACCGTTGCCTCCCCGTGCAAAGCTCTTTCTCGCGGAAGGCTCGTGATTGTCTTGGTGCTGGCACGTGGCGGGCTGCAGGAGTAACGCTCAAGACACATGGAGAAGGCGCTTGGTCGCTCGCTTCATGCGTTCCCTTCTGCCTTGGTACCCGGCATCACTGTCTCTTTTCCTCTCTCCGTCTGTCACGCCGCCTCCCTACGCTGGCTAGTCTGTCCACCCGCCCTCCTCTCCTCGTGTTCGGGCCTCCAGACCACACCCTTTCCCGTGCTGGGGGTCGGGGGACAGCTTTCTCTAGGGTCGAGTCCCTCTAATACGAGCTGGCTGATTGTCCAACAAGACCGACACAGAGGCCGCAAGACCGACGAGACGCCACTCCGAGGTAGTATCCTCTCTCTTCTCCTTCTTCCGTCCATCCCTCTCTCCCCGCCTTGATTGATTGGTTCGCGCCGTCAATGACAACGTCCCTCTCCAGTAGCAGATCTTGGTGGCGTGGCGGGTTCACTAGATCACTGTTGCAAGCATTTGTCTCTCAATGTCTGCGCTTCGTTAATTCGGCTTCCAATGGACAGGGCGAATGTTCTCATCTGCTGTGACAGTGGATAAAGTAGACATGAATCGTCAGCATGATTGTGCTCAAATCCACCTCTTTAGATAATACCATGATGGTCTCTTTGACCCGATATTCAGCACTATATTAGTAGTATTGTAATAGTAGTGGGTACTTAATTGATCATCAAGGGGAATTTGTTGTGTTGTGCAAGAATACATATATATATATTATCTCTCATGTTAACCATCGATATAGATGTAGTTGTGTTTTTTGTTCATCTTAGCTTGAGCTGGAGGTGCTTCGTCCATCCAGAGGGGTGCAGACTACTGTCAGGCATCTAACCAACGATCCAGCGGGCCGGCTGCTCCGGAGGACCGATGGACTGAAAAACGGCTCTTTCCCTTGCGCGTTTCCCTCTCCCCCCCTCACCCACTACTCTCTGTCATATACCTCTCCCACGTATGCCAACCTGTCCCTGCCCACACACCCACACACTCATGAGGAACCTCGGTTCCCCCCCTGCCCCACACCACACTGAAATCCCACAGAACTATCCTTCCGCCCTCACACACACCACCTCCCCCTCTAACCCCGTCCCCGCGCACACACACTCAGGCATTGACGGCGCCCACCTGATCCGGAGTCTCAATCAGCAGGCCTGTCCTATCATGGCGATGTGGCAAGAACGGCACCGGAAGTAGGAAGATGGCCACCTGACCTGCTTCGCGGGGGCATGTTCGCGCTGGGCGCTGACGGCCCACAATGCACGACAAGGTCGTACTCTCACCGCCATCTGCCTTCGGGCTCGAGCATCGCTCATACCCTCCCACGATCTGACGAACCGCATCCGGGGAGAGACGGGCTCGCTTCTGTCTGCACGCGTTAATCGCGGCTGTTACTGCGGTCGATGTTTAAATGAACACAACTGAACTCAACCCCCTTCCCCACGCCCGACACCATCACAGGCATGCAGTTAAACGTCTTGTGGACGCGTGCGATTCCCCCTTCAGTGTTGGGTTCACGTCACATTGGACTAGGGAAATGGTTCCACGGCGCTCCCATTCAGCTACCGTATTTCTCTGCCGTCTCGCTCTAATCATGTGGGTTACGCGGGTAATCAGCCTCCTGGTGAGCTGCGCTGCGCTTCCTCTCTGCCCCCGCAGGGGGAAGCGGGGTCGCCTGAGGCGTTCCACAGTTTGCACAGTGGTCTGGAGGCGGTGGCAGTGCGCCGAATGAAAAGGACTACCACCTGCTGTCCCAGTCAAGCGGATACCTACTGGGTACAGGGGGAGGTTCTCACCCACGACCCCAAGGTTACCGGCCAGTCCGGGGCCTGGGGAGCGGCACGGTAATGAGACCAACTCAAGGTGACCGTGACGGTGGGGAGGACACTCAAGGGTGAGGGGGAGACTGACAATCTCCAAGGTGACGTGAAGTCGGGAGAACATCAAGGGTGATGGGGGAGAGAACCACATTCAGGGTGAGGGTGCGAGGGGGGAGTCACACTTCAAAGGTAGGGGGAAGGACAACTCCAAGTGTGACGGTGAAGGGGTCGAACACTTTCGAGGTGAGGGAGAGGACCACTCCAAGGTGACGGCTAAGGGGGAGAACCTAACGGTGAGCGGTGGGTAGAGAACCACTCAGGTGAGGGTGAAGGGGAGATGACACTACACAAGGTGAGGCGTGCAGAGGAACAACCTCCATGCAGTGACCTGGCTGAAAACTGGGGGAGGACATCTCGAGGGGAGGGGATAGGAACCACTCCATAGGTGACGGCGAACGGGTGTAAACACTTCCAACGCGACTTGTATGGGAGAGAAACCACTTCAGGTGAGGGTGAAGGGGAGTAGGACCACTCTGAGGTGGATGGGAGAGTGACCACTCCAAGGTGACGGTGAGGGGGCTGATAACTCCACTTCTCAGGTACGAGGGTGAAGGGATGAGGACACGCGAGGGGGAGAGGACCCACTTCCAGTGTGAGGTTGATGGTCGGTGGGACCTATTTGGACAAGTGCTTTATGAATTCTGATACTAATTTTGTGCATGTGTTCTGTTGGTTTAATAAATAATGTATGTCTCTCGTCTTCGTCTCCTTCTTATAGCATTTCCACCTCTAGATAAATATAAGGTTCATGTCGATGGGGTTGAGGGTATGAGGGGGAGGTAATTCAGTACAGTACATGGTTGGACAATACTGATAAAAATGGATGTGGTGTGAAAAATAAATTGATGAAGTGCTCAATTAATAGGGGAATTGTTTAAAAGCACTGCTTTAAAGAAGGATATTTCAAACGTATATCTAATAGTGGACATTATCTCTCGGGAGACAGAGAGCCATCTCCCGAATCTACACGGATCGTATCGATCGCACACAAAGTGAGAGCTTCTGCCTGAGGCACAGACATGACACCAGAAGTAAGACAGAGACAGAGACAGGGACAGACCATAAAATAATGAGATAGGACACTCACAATGAGAGAGACCTATACCGTGCGACTGCAAGAGGATTATTTACGACGTGACCTCCCAGAGATCAGAGATCTTCACGACCTAAGAGACCTTAATCGTAGATGAGAATAATTCGACTCTAAGTCTCACTCTCCATTCTTTTTCTTCTCTCTTTTTACTCTTCTCCCCTCCGCCCCTTCTTCTCCCACCCCTCCCTTTTCTCTCCCTCCCTCTCTCTCTCTCCTTCATTTCCCTCTCTCTTTGCTCCTTCTTCCTTCCTCCCCTCTATCGACGTCTCCCCTTCCCCCGTCCCCCCGAGCTCCTCTCCGGCCCCAGTACGATAATACCGCCTCGGGTGAGTGGGGTGCTTTTCCTCCGGGGTAATCAGTGAGTTAACACTCCCTTCTAACCTCCCACCCTATCGACGACGTCCTCAATCAGATCTTCTCCCTGTCGTCCCGAGACCTCAAGTCTCGAAGATCATGCTCTGGCTGTCTGCAAACTTCTCTCCACCTCTAGGGATTAAGACCCTATTAACACTTGCAAATTGCCATCTCTCTCATTTAGCTTCAGTTTGGCATATATGGCAATGTTTCTAAGGACTTGACGGGTATTGGAATAACTCGCATGGTCACCAGTAACTGACTTTTCTCTTCGCT